>JAPYYQ010003430.1:0-11331 GCA_030522585.1 Anagyrus pseudococci
TACAAGCGGAGGAGGTTCGTTGATCCTTTTGTACTCGCCTACCGTCAAATCATTAAGTCCGCGCTCAACCGACGGCCAATCTTGAAATATTTCATTTTCTTCCAAATTGCCTTTTTTTTATCTCTCTTTTCTCTGTTGTTCGCCTTCTTTTTATTTTGCTTTTGTTTTGTACATGGCGTTTGATAGAAGCGCGGATTTTATAAAGAAACGCACGAATCCGTTTAATTATAAAGAAACACGCGCAGGCACGCGCGCCGTTTTATGCAACGCGAAAATAATGGCGAAATAACGAGCTGTATAACGATATAATAACGATTAGCAGCGCTTTTAGCGGGTTCGCCTCCGACGCTTACCGGGAATATGCCGGTATATAGTGAACAACGTTAATGCCGCTCCGAGGAGGTATAACGCTCATTTAGTTAGAACAAGCGTTAAGCGCTTTACTCGGGAGCGCACGGCAATCGCTACTTATATACCGCTGTGTATCCCGGGCTATCACACTTTCAGGCGCCTTTTCAACGTTTTCTCTCATTCTGCTTGTCAAACATTGTACGTACATCCTAATTTCGTTGATTGTTTATTTTGTTATTGTTAACTACGGCTGCACAACGGTGCGAAAAGCTGATAAACAATGTCGTTGGCGTACACGACAGAAGAGCTACAGATACAAATTGCGGGGGCCTATCTCTTTTGCGATCGCAATTTTTTACTCGGCATTTTTTCTCAAAAAAAAAAAACCGTCCACTCGGAAAAAACAAGAGAAAATTACGGCCGAGCGAGAGAGAGGGAGAGAGAGGGTGGCTCTCTCTTTGCGGGTCTCGAGAGTGAGAGAATCTTCGGATTCCGAGTGTTTTAAAGTCGTACGCAGGGACTATTGCCTTGGCGGCAAGAGGAAAAAGAGAGAAAAAAGAGAGGAGAGATCTCCCGAGAGCGAGCTATAAAGACACCGACGCGAAACCGCTTGCAGATTCTTCGGGAGTCTTGTTGGGCGGCGGCGGCAATGCCGCGGCACACAAGGCCAGACGAGAGAAGGAATGGAATTTCGTGGGTGGAACCGCGGCGCGCGCTCCCCATATATATATATATATATATCTAAAGTGGCGAGAGAGAAAGAGAGCGGGAAAGAAGTGTCCTCGGGCTCTGCCCAAAGAAAAGTGCACGTTGCGTGCACGGCATAACTGCCTACACGTCTTTCTCTTTCCAACCACCCCGCCGTCGTTCCTCAACCCCCTCCCCTCCTGACCCAGAGCGTCGAATCAAGTCGCCAAAATCATTGTAATTAAGGCACCAGCTCATAGTCCCCCTCTTTCACTCTGTCTTCCCTCCTCCTCTTCATATATTTACCCCCCGAAAGCCCTATGGCGGGGCCGGCTTTATGCGCATTCAGGGAAAAGACAAAATGAAAAATCTAAAGATCCCTCGGGGCGACATTTTTTGTATGCCATTACATTTGCATAAAAGAATCATTTAAAAAATAAAAAACAAAAAAGACGAATGAAATAATTTAATTTTTAGACGAGACGAAGAATAAGCGCTTTATTGTCCACGTGGGATCGATACACCGTAACGATACGAACTTTAGCTTAATACAAAAACATTTCACTTGATACGTATACATACACTTGTAACTATATAAGCACAGCCATAAAAGTTTCATCCGTTACGGTCAACACTTTTTTTCCCTCGTCACGAGATAATGCTGTGTATCTTCTTACGCGCGCACATCGCTCGGTTATTAGTAAAAAATTACTCTGCAATCAATGAAAATAGCTTGTAAACAATAAAAAAAAAAAAAAGACAATTAATCAATAAATAAAACGTAAAGAGTATTTCTTAGCTCGGCTAGTTAAAAAATAATGTACAACTTGCGGTTATAGTATAATTGAATATTTACAATTTCGTTATTTTCAAGTGTATCCCACCGATGGGCGCTGGTATAAACGACCTCGGATTAACACGATACGGTATACAAGTCTTATCAGAGACGTCGACGCGGAATTTATTGATGAGCGTGGCGATTCCAATTTTCGTTTGGTAATGCGCAAATCGTAGGCCTGAAAACAATTCGTCACTTATTAATACAAACAACAGATGGCAACCACATAAACACCCATAAAAAATTCCTACCAATACAGTTGTGAGGTCCGTCCCCGAAAGCCAAGTAGTCCATAGGATGCCTCGCCTTCTCGTTCTCCTCGCTAAATCGCTCGGGATCAAAGACATCGGGCTCCGGGTAAATATCCGGATCGCGGTGTATCGCCCAAACGGGCACGACGACCTTTGTGTTCTTCGGTACGGTGATGTTCGTGCCGGCGAACGTGTAGGGAGCGACCGAGCTCCTGTGCAGTGTACTTCCCGGTGGATATTTCCTCATGGTCTCTGGATATTCATGAGGAAAACGTTTACATCGTATTGCTCGATTAATTATGCATCGAGCGTCGGGCATTTTCCTCACCTTTGAATATCTTATCCAAATACTTCATCTCCTTGACGTTCTCGTACGTCAGTTTGCCCGAGTCCCTCGACAATACACTCCTTATTTCCTCCCTCAGCTTGTCCTGGATGGCTTGGTTGAGGGCGAGCTCGTACAGAGCGTTGCTCATGGTCGTCGAGGAGGTCTCGAATCCGGCGAGGAAGAAGAGAAAAGCTTGCGACGTCAGCATGTGATGGGTGAATTCTGCAAGGATAGACACATAAATGTCTTGTGCAAAAAATATCAATATCTTGTGTAGATCATACCGAAATCGCTCAACTTGTCCGGCTGATCCCTCAGGTCCATGAGCAGGTCAACGAAATCGTTCCTCCTGGCATCGGGGTTCTTCTTGCGGAAATCCACCGTCGCCCCGATGGAGTGTATGAAAAAGTCAGCAGCCCGATTATAAATAAGCGGCTGAAGCATCCGATAAATCCTGGGAAAGCAGTCTCTACACATGGCCCTGAGTACGTTGGTGAAGCTGCTGGCCATGAAGCTGCGCCCGAACTTGCGGAAGCCGCTGTTCTCGTCACCCAGAGCGTTCATATTGAGTCCAAATGCGCATACGCCTATGGAGTCGGTGGTGTACTTGGCGGTGAGCTCGCGGCACTCGATCGTCAGTTCGTCGTCGGCCTCGAGCAGGCGCTGCTCGAGGTAGCTCTCGAAGTGCTGGCCGCACTCGGCCATCAGGTAGAACATGTCCCTGAGTCTCGCCGAGCTGAAGACCGCGGTGAGCTTGCTGCGCAGCGGCCGCCAGCGGGCGTGCTCGAGGTTCAGGAGGTTCTGGTTCAGCGGGTCGCTCGGCGAGATGTTGCTCCCGAAGCCGCGCTCGGGGAACACGTTGAAGTCCTTGATGAGGACGTCGCGGATGAGCTCGGGCTCGCGGACGATCAGCATCGGCGAGGCGCGGCCGAACACCCCGATCACCGGCTCTTTCTTGAACTCCCGACATATTTCGTGGATCAACAGGGCGAAGTGCTGCCTGCCGAACACCACCTCCTTGAAATTCCCGAACAGCAGCACGGGCTTCGGGCCCTTCACGCCCAGCTTCTCCCAGTGCGACCAGCTCTTCGTTAGCGAGTGGTAGAGGTATATCGCTAGCAATGTCAGCCCGGCTACCACGAGCTCCAACCTTCCGATCGTCGTCATTGCCAAAACTTTGGGTTATTATTCTGTTGGAGGTATTCGTTAGCCGATCTGCGCGGAACAAAACCTTCTCGTTATCTTTTCGTATAAAATCTTATTACATCGATCTAATTGTTCTTCTTTATCAGTTGACGCATCTTTTCTCTTTCCAGGCCCTGGTCTATTATTTGCCTTACAATACATCACGGCATTATCATTCCTCGCATTCCAATAAGATAATAAGCATGTCGACCAAAAATGTCGAAGAACAAAGTTTTAGAGAGAAGGTCATAAAAAGTATATTTCAAAAATTCATGCAATTTCTCGTTTGAGCCTTATAAAGTCATTTTCAGCGTTTTATCGTAACGTTGAGAAACACGACGTTGTGCAATTACTACGCGCAAACTTAACCCGACTGTGATACATATATAAAAACGAGTGTAAAAATAAAAGTATTCCACACAGGTGATCAAACTCTATTGATTTATTGCGTCAAGTTTAATTGTGCGGTTAATAATATCCTCGCCTCGAAAAAAAACTCCCAAGCGTACTCAAAGCGACGAGAGAAAAAAAAACAAATATAAAAACAAGCGTACACACGTACCGATAGACGTTGGTGTGAAACTAATGGTACACACAGACTCGTCGGTCACATGTTCGTGTGTATTGGACGCGTAGGAAAGCCTGTCGTTGGAGCTACTAATTCGTCGTCGTCGTCGAGAGATGAACGATAATGACTTGACGCGAGGAGTGGGCACAGGCTACTGGTGTAGGCACATCGCGCGCGCAGACAAAGCGAGAGAGGCCTGCGTGCGCTCTCGCGGGCTTTATCCGGTCGCCAACTGCGCGACTGGCGCGCTTCTTTCTTACGCTCTTGCGCAGTTATTGAGCTTGCCTCGCGAGCGTGCCTGCGTGTGTGAAGTTGGTGAGTCAACGGACGCTACGTCGCTACCACACACGCGCGCGTTTTGTGTTGTATCCTTATACTATACGCTCTAGCCTTCGTCTACACTAAATCATTTATGCGCCAATTACCATTATCGTTAAATGCTGTATGTGTAGGCTTTGACGCTTACATATATATATAGATACACGGACACGTAATAATGTGTTCTCCGCTCGGCAATCGTTAATGTGATATATTTTTTGTTTTGTTATTTGTTTTGTTTTTGTAAAAGAGCAACAAGTGGGAGAAACGCAAGGTTGGAAGGTTTAATAAACGAAAAACGAGCCACGAGCCATAGTAATTTTAATAACTCAAACTTTTATTGTTTAAATTAAATGTCGCAATATTATGTATGTGATGTATCTACAGAAAAGTATAAATTCGTAAGTCATTTTTCTATGCAATGCAATAACCATATGCGATTAATGACTCGTCTCCCTCATTGTATATATTATCTCTGTAATGGCTGACAAAGTATATGGTGTTTATGTATATACGTGTATATATATTTATGTATACATATTTGAATATACAAAAGTCACGCGTCCGGTACTCATGGTTTTTTTTTCTTGTTCTCCATCGAATACCTTGGTTTAACATGTATATCGTGTTGACAAGACATTAGAGATAAAATGATAACGGAGAGGCTTGCACAGTTTCTTCGGAGAGATAGTATAACGTTCCTTTTGCTGTATCGTTATTGATTCTTGGTTTGTTTCTTTTTCTTTTCGAAAACGCGAGAGTAAAACAGGTGAGACAAATGAAATGTAGTATAAAAATAAATTGCAAATCGCCGAAAAGCAGCCACGACAGAAGGCACGACAAATTGCTACGCAAAAAGCGAAGACGTTAGCTTTATCCATTGCTCGAGGCTCTTTTTCATTTTCTTCATCGTCATCTTCATTTAAAAAAGACCTTCTTCGTACATGTAAAAAATTAAACCAATACACTTTTGGTCGTTATAGACCGACTTCAATTGTTTACCGTATACACAAAAATTAACATCACCTTGGTACGTATAATGTATATGTATTTTCGCAACTTTTTTTTCCATTTTTTTGTTTTTTGATGTCTGGTTCGATTATTTCAATTACAACTTATCGATACTGATGGTGTTTTTATTTATTTTCATTGTTAATTAAAATAATAAGCATAGATAAACAATTTCGGGACTAATGTACCAGATATGAAATAGAAAAACATAATCAGTATCAAATATCGATTAGTTAATTATCTTATGCTTGTATTTCTCGATGGTTACATGCAGTTTTCTCAATATTATAACAGATTATACATGAGTTCGTTTAAAAAATTACTCCTTGACATAGCATTAATTTTGCTGATCTCATTACTCTTTGTACTTTCTTCTCCAGTACGTACTGTTTTCATATAATACCATGATATTCTAAAGCTTTAAATTCAAGAGCTTGAGTAAGCTATTGCTTACATGTTTTTTTTCCTTTTTATTTCTTTGTGTTCATTAAATTCTTATATCTTATTTATCAGAATATACTTTTAATGCGTATATACGAGCAGTATGAACATTTACGTCTAAATAGTAATCTCAACGTACGTGCACATTAATCTCTACCACTTACAAATAATTTGGCTTGAATCATTTTTAAACGAAGTAGGGTAGTAAAGGCTGTGCATAACGATTTTTAATTTTTAAAATAATTTTATTTTAACTTTCAAATTATTAAAAAGAATATTCATTTTTAAAATCGGAGTTGTGTAAAACGATTTAAAAGCACCTTTTTGTTTATAGAGTTACGAAACAATTTTAACAAAATTTTATATGAGGCGATACTTTTTTTACAAAAAGATTAATTAAGTAACGATACCAAAGTTTGAGTGCTAATACACAAATGATATAACTGTTTAACTACAATAAGGCAACTAACGTTCTTCTTTATTACACATACCGAAGCGGAAGTAGGATAGATTAGTTTTAAAAATGGCTTAACTTTTTACTGTACACAAATATAGTTTGTTTTTTCTTCTAATGATCAAAAAAAAAGTAAGCAATTTCATTTAGCTTAAGCAGTGCCATATTTACACGGGAAATAAGAGTAACTATTTGATTAATAATAACATTTACAAATAATACGTAGCAAGTGAGCTAATACATTTGGTGAGTTTATGTCGATGAGTAAAATCATTAAAATACAAGTTTCGTATCGCTATTTTTCATTCGTCAGCTTTAATAGAGGATTATCAAAC
The DNA here is from genome assembly GCA_030522585.1 of Anagyrus pseudococci. Taxonomy (NCBI): domain Eukaryota; kingdom Metazoa; phylum Arthropoda; class Insecta; order Hymenoptera; family Encyrtidae; genus Anagyrus; species Anagyrus pseudococci. The sequence continues at coordinate 6,768 of JAPYYQ010003430.1, forward strand.
CAGTCTTAACGATTATCATCTCATTGATTTTCTCTTTTCGGAAAAAGGGAAGCATTTAAAAAAAAGCAACTTTTACTGAGTTATTTCTCGTTGCTAACGAAAATTAAACAGTAAGCTTTGAACGGCGTGCATCAATGTTTGTTGTGCTGATTCAATTAAAATCATTTTAAAACTACGCTATTATTAAACGACAACTTATTGAAAATTTTAAATAACTGATGATTTTAGGTGATTAACTATTTGTTACTTATTAGTTAAGCTTACTGTCAATTACAGCTGCAATGACTTTCTCATTTCACAACAGCTTAAATTCAAAGTATTTCTGCGTGGCTGCCGTTATACCAATTTATCAGTCATTTATGTATACTTATTTGTTCGTTCATAATAAAGATACTTTAAAGAATGTCAATGCAAATGTGATCGATTGGTCAAGAGTTTAGTTAGCGAGCAAAACCACAGTTTTTTGTTTGTTTGTTATGTCTTAGTATTGTAAAAATCATATATTTTTATTTAATTAAGGTACTTCCGTGTAATTAACATTAATTTTTCAAGTCTTATAATACTTTAATTACGTATAAAAGTTCACTGTAAAATTAGATTGACTTTTCAAATGAAACATTACGAAAGTTAGAAGAAGGCCATGACGTTGAACTATATGTACTATACATGTTTTCTTTTTTCTTTTTAATAGTTATCGAATAATCATGTTGTTTTATTTCTATATCATCAAATAAAAAAGCAAGCAAAAATAATCGTCCAACGACTACGTATCGTAACATAAATTGAGAAGTTTTCGACGAGACTTGCGGAAATAGTAAACGTTTTTTTTTTTCATTAGTCCTGAATAAAAAGTAATAATTTAACTAGGAGTTTGAGTTTATTATTATCAAAAAATAAAGTATTTTAAAAACTAAGTAAGTAATTAACAATATATAATGTAATATAATATAAATGAGTCAGTTTCGTGAATAAAGCGCCAAAACAGCTTCACGCATTAATCGTAACGTAACAGCTTTAACATTCTACGAAAATAAAGTTATGATTAAGATTAACATGCGCTGATTAATTATTGCGAAATTCGTGAAAGAATTTTATTACTTTTTTTCTTTTTTTTCTCATAATAAGCGCGCAAAGACGCCGGAATCTCGAGGTACCCCACAGATGGTACCTCGACGAAACTGAGCTCTTTGAGAAAATAATAACACGAGCGCGTGGTAACGAAGCACCATCGCCCGTCCCTTAGACGATAAAAGCGCTCTCGGGGCCGCTTCAACGATGAGTCGCACACACTTTTCCAAAAATGTCCAGACTCGCCGATTGTTTTTATATACGGATTTGGTCGAAGAGCATCCGGCGTATACGGGATAATCGACACGAGTACGATGATCGTAACCGTCTGGGATGGAAAGGAGAGAAAGGATCGAATGCTGTTGTAACGGGTTGAGCTGGCTAGCTGTCTCCTGATTTTGCAACAATTATAAACGCCGTTAGGGATTAAAATGGGGGTGGTGAGAATGGGGAGGATATCGATAGGGGCGGGTAGGCGGATTAAAAGAAAAATAAAGGCGTAGTTACGAGGCGGCGTTAAACCGGCGGCAAAGCCCAGAGAGTCGCTGTTTTGTCGGCCGAGGTGCTGAGGAAGGAGAACTCGGTCGGATGCCAGCGGCCCGATATTACCTTGTCCTGGTGTTGCGCGACGACAACGCTCGGCAGGGGCATCGTGAGATCGCCTGGAAAGCAAAGGATCGGTTAGTAAAAAAAAGGTACAACCAACGGCAATCTCGCTGAGCTTTCGATGGGTTAACTGACCTTGTAAATCGGTGAGGACGAGCTTATTGTCGTAGCCGCCGGTGAGCAGGTAGTAGGCAGACGGGGAGAACCGGATGCTCCTGATGTCGGCCGCGTGGGGCTTGAAGCACTGCACGGTCCGGCCGCCCCGGATGTCGAAGAGGACGCAGCTGCTATCCTCGTGGCCGGAGACGAGCAGCCGGCCCGACGGGTCGACGCAGAGCGAGGCCACCGGGCTACCCACCTGTTCAACCGATTCGCATAAACTTTAATTTTGGAAAATTTAACGAGAGAAAGAGGAGTAATAAAACCGGCAGGTTTCACTGACCCTACTGCCTGGCACCGTGGCAGGGGTGATCATGTTGACGCAGCCGCGCGTCCTCAGGTCCCAGAAGCGCACGCTCTTGTCCTGGGAGCCGCTGACGAACATGGCCCCGCCCCAGTTGTAGAGGGTCAACACGTGGCCGCCGTGCCCGCTGAGCGCCTGGAAGGGCGTCCCGGTAGCGCAGTCCGTCACGTAGATCTTGCAGTCGCCGGCGCCGCCGCTTATCAGCAGGCTCGACTTGTTTGACGTGTCCTCGAGGAAGCAGAGGTCCCGCACCGTGCCGTCGTGCATCGTCAGCTCGACCTCTTGGCCTGCGGATACCCGAAAAGGGTTGTTTACCGATTTTTGTTTCGCTAGATTTTTTTTCTTTCACTGATATGTCTCACCTTCGATGTTGGAGGTGTCCGCGTTGAAGCGCATCAGCTTGACCGTTTTGTCGTTACTGCCCGTCGCCATGAGCTGTCCGTCAGGATTCCACGCCAAGCAATATATCGAGCCCTTGTGGTGCTTCGTCCTCTTGAAAAGGACGATCGGCTGGTTAGTCTTGTGGTCTTCCCTAAAAATTTACGTCAATCGATTAATTTGGCGCCTTCAATTATTTTCCTTGAAAAAAGTTATTTTTATTTTTATTATTTATTTTAATCTTTAACCATTTCATTCAAATGAACTAGATTATTATCTTTTCTAATTTATCGTTCAACTTTCCCTTCAATTAACAATCTTGTGCGGTACGTCTGCTGCTGGAACCAAAACAAAAAAAATCCTAAACTTTCTCAAGCAATAATTAAAAGAAGTTCAATGATTGCAGGAAATACAGTTGTCAGTTCGAATTTATTTATAACCGAATTATTCTCAAATAGCTTCTCGATTTAGTCTCAGCCAGTACACATTATCAATTTTTTCCAATCCATTAAATAATTTTACTCTTATGAATAATTTCAAAAAAATACATCTAGCCGAGTAAGCAAATGGGTGGGGACCAACGAAAGGCAGATCGTGACAGTAGGAGTCTCAGGAAAACGTGCAAATCCGTAGAGAATAAATATCAAAGGGGCGGAGAGGTGCTGCGGCGGCTTGTGAAACTTTCTCTCTCTCTCTCTCTCTCCGCGACGAGTACATAGCAAAGAATTCGCACTGATCTTAATTAACAGTTATTTTCTCAGCGCCATCCAGCTGATGCTTCTTTTCCCTCCCCCTCCCAGTTTTTTTTTAATGCCATCCAAGCAGTTTCGTTACTTCATTTACACAACTTTGTTGCATCGTCCTCAGTCGGCAAAAAGCGACTTTCGTTTTCGAACAACTCTCTCGGCGACGATGTCATTACACGATCGTTGCTTAATTACCGCGTTCGTTAATGCGCATCTCGTCGTAAAACTATTTTTCGATCGTATATACATTTACGAGTACATTTGGATATCTTCATACTGTTTTTTTTAACAAGCGGCTATCGCTAGATTCGTTTGTCATCCAAACGTATAAGCGAGCCTAAACAGCTGCTAAGTTACATAAGAATTTACAACTTTCTCAAAAAGCAACAAGTGCTATAGTACAGGTAAAACCAGAGTGATTCCACCAGTCATTGTCGCTTGCAACATGCGAAAAAGAAGAAGAAGAAGAAGACAGAGTAGGAGGAAAGGACAAGCAGGCAGAGAATTATTTTTGAATCGCTCCAATTTGACTGGGCACAAAGCGAGGGGGGGGCATTGTTCGCGCGCTCCGTTTCCTAAACGGGCCTCGCTCATACACACACTTATATATATATATATATATATATATATATATATATATATATATATATATATATAACGCGCAGCCTCTCTCTCGCAAGCGCACAGAGCGCGCAGACACGCTCCTGGAGGATCTCCTCGCTTTCTGCTGCGCTTTCCTCGCTCGACTTGCTCTCTCTCTAGCAACGCCCCCACCTTTCATTGCTGCGCACGCCGCTCGCAGACACGCCTATTTCAGTATAGGGCTGACCGTCTCGCTTTCCTGCCCCTCGAAGAACTGCCTTCTCCCGAAATTCGAGAAAAAGTTGCGCAAGCTGCTCTCACTTCGACACCCCCTTCTGCCACGAAATTTAATTTTGAATCGTATCGAAAGTAACATCGATTTCAAGCAAACGTAATCGTCGTCTACTCTCGCTTTGATCCCCGATAACACCCGAGTTAAACACAGACGTTACGGTATTCTTCTCTGCTAAAGATTCACATAAGAGCCGAGCAAAAAACGAGCTATTGCTCTATCCGCCGGCTGAATTGTTGCGTTGCACTCGCGGAAGAAACAAGCGCCTACGGTCGTTTCTTTCTCGCGAGCAATGACAGCTGCTGTTCGCACAATTCGACGCGAGTTCTTTCCAGTGTTACTATTAACAGTATAATTTCACTGTCAATGGTGCAGAGATTCAGTTGGCTATACTGCGGTTGTCTGGTATAGTATATGTAATGGTGGGGA
>JAPYYQ010003431.1:0-13298 GCA_030522585.1 Anagyrus pseudococci
AGTATTATACATGTAGTAAAATTCCTCTATACATCGAGTCTGTCCCCAAAAACCTATACAATATAGTAATTTTTACTTATACAAATCTATACGTGCAGAAGAGTAAAGTTTTTGTTGAGAAATACATGATCATACCTTAGCCAGCACGCAGAAAATACTTTTACACAAATGCAAAATCAGACCAATACATAGAATAACGGCGATCAATTGAAATTTGAAAGAAAAGAAACAAAATCTTGTCAAATAATCCGTGATCTCATTTCGTCCGAATTCATCGATTGCGTCAACGACAAACTCGCTCGAAATCTCATCATCAAAGCCGCCCAATTAGATCAGGCTGATATTTTAAAGGCAAGCCCAAAATTTGTAAGTGGTTCTCATCCGTCGGCCATCTCGGCCAACGACAAAAAGCGAGACAATTAAAATCTCCATGACTGCTTGCTCCTCTGCGTTGAAAGAGAGAGAGGCCCAAAAGGCGCGACGCTGCTCGAGGTCGGCGGCGGCCAATTGTATTTTAATCGCGGCCTGCCGGTCTGATTAAAGCAGTGATACGCTAAATCCGGAATCCCCTTTGGGGCTAGCTCTTGGGAAAAGTGAAAATTTGAATTTAAATTGGGCGGGTTACGCGAGAGAGCTCGGGCGCTTTATTTAATCGCGCCTAATTAGCGGCTCATTGTAACTGCGCGTGGCCGCGCGCCGCGACGTGTACGAATAACAAGGAAAAAAAGGAAAATAAAGAAAAAAGAGGCAGTTGGTGAAAAGTAAAGAGCGCAGAGGAGGGCCAGCCGCGGCACGGGGAGAAAGGGGCTACGAAAATAAAATCATAAGCTCGAGGCCGATGGCCCCCGGCGTGAATCGGGCTGCGCCGTTATTTAAAAAGGTTGTCGAACCCCTCGCTTTCCCCCCCACTCCTTCTCACTCTATTTGTTTACGCGCGCGCCTCTCTCTCTCATCCTCTCCTTCTCTCTTTCTCGCGCGCACGCGCGCGCATACGTTCAAGCGACATCCTCTTTTTACGCGCATGAATTTGCACTTATTAAACTGCCGTATCATGTGAAATTATTCTTTCAAAGCCGCGTAAATGATTTTACACGGTGGAGAACAGCGCAGTAACAGCAGCAGCCGCAACTTTGAAAAGGAGCGGGGAACACTTTTTCTTCCTCGATGCGAGCGAGACTAAGCCACCGATCGTTATTTAACGTTTACGTTTTCATTTGCTTTGAGACTTTACACCTTCCTCTCGCGAAAATTCTTGATGAAAATGTAAATGAATTAAATATACGATGAGTCTTGTGCTTTATGACGTTTAGTTCAAATGAAAAACGTGTAATTATAGTTGTAATTATTTTTCGTAGTCGGCGTTTTATTTTATCGTACACGTCGCATCGGCCTTTTGAATATTCTTGCTTTGTTTTTTTATGCGCGCACACGTTTTCTGCATTGCAGCAGAAACAAAGTTATAATTAATTAAATATTTAATCATTTATATGTGAATAATTGAAAATATTTAATATGCGTTAATTAAATTTATTTCGAAAAATTTTCCAGTTTTTCATAAACAAGAGTTGGTTAATTAACTAGACTTTAATAAAAGATAATAGCTTTAAAGTTTGTAATTGAAATACATAATTACAAAAGTTTATACGAGAGTAAAATAACTTTTTCACCGCTCAAGTTTCAATCCTCTGAAAGCAGTCGGGGTGAACGAACTCTATCCCCATGGTATTTCTGAATAATCGAAAGTTTCAAGATATTAAGATAAAAGCTTTTCATTCTTGACAGAAAAAAATATATGTATCCGTAGAGTTTAAATTTATGCTGACTTGTTTTATCAACGATATTTTTCATCGTTACGTCAAAGAAAAAACAAATTTTTTTCGTAATCTACTTTATCGCGGCGTATGCATTTTTCACGTCAAACACATTTCGTAAGCAGAAAATTATAATAGAAGTTTAATACGAGACCGGAAGGTAATCCTAAAAACAAATTGATCAAAGAGCTGACATGAAAATGTTCAACGATAAATAAAACAACAAAAACAAAAGCACATCCGCCCCGACATTACGGCCATACGGAACATTTCGCAATTGGCACGTTGATCGACACGTCGATTTTCTCAAATCCCTACCCGAGTTCAATAATATTTTTGCAATCTTTTCAAATAGATCAAATAAATCTCGGCGCGTACAACTACTACTGCAAAGCCGAAACTTCTTGCCTACAGCGTGTCTGGCAGAGTATAAAGAGAGCACGTAAAAAAGAGCACGGCCCGCGTGTGCGTGCAAGCACGACTGGTAGTAGTATGGAAAGGGTGAAGGGGGGGGGTGAAAGAAAAACTTTTTAGATAAATCGCTCGCACATACAGAGCCGCACAAAAGACGACGAACCTGTCGGTATACGACCTGCATGCGCCGTCCTCTGTCTCTTTGTTCGCGAGAGACGAAAAAGAGAAAGATGCAACTTTTGAGATTCGCAAAAATTCATCGCGAGGACGAGGCCGGCTCGTGCTTAGGAACGCGAGAGAAAAGCCGTAAACGCACACGGGGAGGCTGGAGAGGTGGGAAAAACAGGCGGCTCCAGTGGAAGAAAAAAATGCCCTCGCGAGCTGAAATCATTCCTTGGCTACGGCAGCTTGTGATGGGCCGTATACTGGCAAGAGACACACTGCAGAATTTGCGCAGATGTAAATCACGGGATTGCTCTATGAATCACGAGGAAAAGAGAGAAAGAGCAGGGGAGAGGAGGGTCTTGATGCGAAAATCAGTTTCTGTGAAAAGGGGAGCCGTGGAGTTCTAATATACTCGTCTCCCCTCCCCTTGCACGCTTATTCAAACTTAAAATGTAAAAGCATCGACAGATGCCAAGACATGAATGGCTCGGCTCTCTCCCTCTCTCTTTCCTACGACCCACCCGCCCTTTTTGTCCTGCTTGCAGTCCACTTTTCATTCATTCACTTTAATTAGCAGATTTATTACTTCCCGATCCTATTGTATCCAGATACTTAATACTTTGTACAAATTCGTCCAGAGGATGTATAGCGATACTTTGTACAAATTTATAATAACACATAGAAGCACAATAAGCGTGACTTTTTTGTAAAAATACATAATGCCATACATGAATTGCTGGTAGCAGAGGTATGAAAGGCGCGGTTCAAGTAAAAATCCATTAATAATAAATTTCCGAATTAAAATATAAGATTTAATTCGATTTCGTTCCAGTTGGAGTAGGTGATAAAAGAATCCGTACGTTGGGCATGTGTAGGAGATCGATTGAGATGATGAAAAAGAAAAAGTGGTAATGAACTTGAAGCGCAGCTGTATCCGTCTGTTCAATTTCCATAAACAGAGACCCACAAGGAAGACTGTTTAGCCCTCGTGATCGCATCCATATCCTGTTTGTGTTTCAAGAGCCGGCAATTTTCGTCGTAACGTAATGGGAATCAGGGAATGATTGGATCAGGCCGAAGACGTTTATTGCTCAGTACGACGTTGTCCGCGGCTTCAACAGCAGACAAGCGGAATCGGAGATAAAGTGACTATGGGCGGCGCAAATAAATGTATAATGGGCTAGTAAAAGAAAGAAAAGTTTAGATTGCTAAATCTAAGCGAAATAAAGAAGGTTTTGCCATGCCCGTCAGCATCTCGACATCCAAGCCAGCTGGCTATAGAGCAGGACTATACACGAGATTTACGGATACATTTCCTGGCCACTGGTTACATTCGTTTTGTATCGCACGTGTTTTTTGTTCGATAACACAACGGCACACGGAGCCGATTCGACTCGATCGTTTAATAGACGACAGATATATACTGGCTCTTTTAAAATATTCTTTTGTGCTTTTTAATTAAACGTCCAGCTGAGTTTGTGAAAAGCACGACAATCAAAACAATAAGCGCCCCCTCCCAGCCCTTCGAGATCGCTCTTTTATTGATTGACCTTTTGTAAATAATAATTTTGAAGCACGTTAAGGGTAAAAACTCACGCGCAAAGTTCTTTTTGCGCGTTTTACATATATTAAAATATTAACGAGCAGACGACAATACAATTTTAATATGAAATTCAATGTGTAAAATTAATTTTTGTTTAATTGAAATTCATTTTTCCAAAGCTGGCGCATTGCCCCGAGACTCGTGTACACACGCGAAAGAATTAATTAAAATGTTACAATAAGTTGAAAGTGTATTTTTTTAATTAATCGATTTTCATGTTTATCCGATTACTCATTCGCCTGCAATGTGGGATTTCAATTTGAATAAAATTGCGAAAATAGCGATCCGTCGGATATTGCTTTGATCGTCGCATTCGGGCAAAAATTGTGAAAAATGAATTTCTCTAGAAAGCAAAGAAGAAACCGAGAGAAAAAGAAGGAAAAGAAAGAGGAAAAAAATAAACTGTTACCGACACTGAACGATTCGTCTATTCGCGTTTTGTCTGCCATACTTCTCTTCCGGCTTGCCAGTTCCAAATAAACACTCGCATTTTTGCCTCGGTCCCAACACTCTTTCCAAACAGTCTTCGCCGAAGCCGATTTTAACTAGCCAAATTACGAGGATTCTCCGAAGCCTTTCGACACACGTAGCAAATATCTGAAGCGACAATAAAACCAACCGAGTGAAGAAAAGCAACAATCCTTTTCCTTATATATACGCTATATCGTGCGCAGGTTCAACAAAGTACCGATAGCTATATATCACCACTAGCACGTATTATATACATATCGCACTAGTGGCGCAGCAGTTCGTTCAACTCGAGAGGCAATTCGCGAGTCAAGTTCATATTTCGTATATCTGCCGGTGAGTTGGACTTTCGCGCATTATTCACTTTCCTTTCGGGCCAGCTCTTGCGAGCTGCTGCAGCCGCCGCGGGTTATTAATGTCTCGGCGCAGCGCGTCAATCGGGCCAACGTAATAACGAAAGAGAGATAGAGAGAGAGAGAGAGAGAGAGAGAGAGAGAGAGTAGGTAAACCCGCTCACTAAACTCTCTGCAACGGCATCTGAAGGCTCTAGCTCAAACCAATGTAGGCTATGCTCTTCCAAACCGTACATGTGGTCAGCAGCTTGCCTACGCTGCGTATAAGGAGATCTATTAAATAATTTTGGCAAATTTCATTTACCATTCCCAATCGCTTTTCCATTCGATTTGGATGCAAGAAATACCCCGTGTTTGGATGAATGTTTGTTAGGAAAGCCGTAACAAGGCCACGTCTATCGTGTGATTTTAACAACAAATAAAGTCCGTTGAGGCGGTTACTGCGTTTGACACAATTGACAAATTATGTTGTTGCGTAGTTTTCATTAATATAAATAGTAGATTAGTTCAATTAGTCGGTTCGTTCTAGTTTCGGTAACTATCTTAAATTAGTTCGAGAAAAGTACATTATTGATGATTATCTTAAGGCTTTATACGTGGGTGACCCCTTTCAAATTTACAGCCGGAATGTAAGCCTGATGCAAGCGGTAGCACGTGTGCGTGCCCATGTGCGTGTGCGCGCCTCGGTCTATACACACATCCATAGCCATCAGAGACGCGTGTTTAATTGGATTAATAAAAGGAGAAAAAGGCAGGCTATTTAAACAAGTTATTTATATAAACGACACTTGTTTTTCAGGAATTCAAGCGCTTTATAAGGCCCGAGAGATATATACATAAATTCAAGTTTTAGCTCTAAGCTCTGTGTGCGAGCGCGTGCGTGGAGCGTTTACAAAAGGCGAGCTAGCGGAGAATGGATCGTTAGATTTAGATAGGTTAACGTTCACATTGACTTATTTTTCAGTTAATTAACGAATTGTGCATGGGAAAATCGGAGCGGCAAGATCTACAAACGCCGGGCTGGATTACGACAGTATCCCCCCCCCCCCGCACTCGCCCTCTTCTCTATCTCTTCCCGCGCTGCTTCTGTATACCCCTTGCGCCGCAAGCGTCTTCCGTAACCGTAAACTAAATCCGCCGGACCAGAAATGTCATTCATGAAGCAATTCCGCAAATTAATGCAAACGTCTGTCCTCATTTCGAATTTGCATTTTACCGAGAAGAAAGATATATGCCGTTTGCATGCATTCCTCCTACAGTAGCGTCCAACTGTACACATACGCCGTCCTAACGGCCCACCAGCGAATAAATAAACGTCAATGCGAAACTTGCGCTTTTTATTTTTTCCATCCACCATTCCAACTTTCTTCCGTTTAATTTATACGATCAAACCTGACCCCCCTTCCATGCGCTTCTTCGACAGCTGCTTGATTTTTATACCGATCCTCGCAATCAATCTGCCGAAGCAACGTTTCACTTTTCCCTTCGCATCCATTACTTCCACGGCCCCTGCCTCCTAACCCCCCCCCCCCCTCAGCCGTCCTGCAAAGAAGAAGAAAATAGAGCTAGCAGAGAGGAGAGGGGCTAGACTGCTGAGAAAGGCTAATCACATGATGCGGCACCATTTTGCTGCTCTTCAAGCTAAGCCTATAGCCTTAATTCCACCGAAGGTGAACTCGATTATAATTGTTGCAGCGGATCGGCTGGGCAAACAATATTTCAGTTGCAGTTTGAGCTTCAAAGGACAAGAATGAGCGGAAGAGACGAGTTGATTTGAGGATCGATTTTTTCTTGTTGGTCCTTTGCCGATAGCTATACAACTCTGTACACGTGTACGTACTCCATATCACCGAGTGTACGTGATTGTGTACGTGTGTCTGAGTGTGTGTGTGTGTGTGTGTGTGCGGGTACATTGGTGGAGCGATAGAATATTTACCTTCGTCCTTGGTAGTTTGACCTCGTTCGTCACTGAAAACTTGATTGTTGCGTCGGAAAAGCCGTTTCTTTGTTGCTCGATTTATCTGATGGATTGAAAGCTCTTTTTAAGACTGCTCTCTGTTGCGAGAACCTGTGCCTCTGTATGCGTAAACTATCGACCGAAGGAAACGTCATTTATTTTCCTGTTAATTAAATACATTGAACTGTCAGGACAAAGCCGAGCAGGCGCGTGCTCATAGGACGGATGCGCGGGGCAGGGAAGGGAGCAGAGCAAGTGTTCAAGAATATATTAACCGAGTTACTTTGCGCGTTAGACCGCTCTGTCTTGTGAATGCGTAACAAATGACAATCAATAGTGAAATTAACTGAAATTCTAATATACATGTTCATAAAGGACTCTTTCACCCATACCCCCTCCCCTCCTCTGTCCTCCAGCAACACCACCACCCTTCATCCACCTAAGCGTCAACTGCTAAGTTAATTTAGGTTGTTAACTGATCGTGAAAAGCAAAATCGAGGCTGCTGATACGTATAGGCCAAGCGCGTCAACATGCGCATTCTCTCTGCCTCTCTCTCTATCTCTCTCTCTCTCTCTCTCTCTCTCTCTCTCTCTCTCTCTCTCTCTCTCTTTCTATGGCTTTCATAAATTAGGTCAAGTGAGAAGAGATGAAGTTAAAACCGCTAAAATGAACGCTTGTTTTGTCTCCTCGCTCGTAACTAGTGCTAACCAGAAACAGAAATGCGATTTAAAAATAACAAACCCATTCAATTCTTTTCACATTGAATTCAGAGTTATTTAAGGCAATTTATTCCGCCTTTTTCTCTCTCTCTTTCTCTCTTTGCCCCATCCCCCTTTACTACTACTACTACTACTACGTAGGACAAAAACATATTTCGAAATATGACGTCAATAATTAAGCTTATTTATGTTCATAATGAATGACGTTCTCAAATAAACGATGCCGAGAGATAAGCCAGCAGCGTAGATGTACATTGAAAAATAATGTTTTCAATTAAATTCTTGAAATGCCTTTGTTTATCTTTTTTATTTCGAGAAAAACATGAAAATTATTACTTGGACATGAATATTTCGGTTTCTGGAAAATTATTATCTTTCTTATTACGCCGAAACAAATTCCAACAACAACGAAAAAAAAAACTAAAGAAATACTGGGCTCTTTTGAAATAACGAACAAAAGCCCCGGTTGTTAAGTCAGTTTAACTTGGTAACGGTACGCTCAGTAACAGTTGCTGAGTATTAATGCAAACAGCGAGTACTCGGGACATTCTGCACAAGTCTTTAACACTCCGATCGTTGCCGAGGAGCGAAACTTTTCTGCTAATTTTTTCGCACGCGAATTTACATTATAAACGGAAACGACATACCATAAACGGAATGGAATATGTTTCTTTACGCGCTCCTACCTAAACTCTCTCTCTCTCTCTTTCTCTCTCTCTCTCTCTCTCTCACAGCTCACGCAAGAAATCACGCAAAAAGTAGATTTTCCGGAATAAAGAGAAAAAATAAACGAAAATGATTAATACTTGCCATTTTCACGAGCTAATGGATCTGGTGCGTAGGGAAGAAAAGTTTCATGCGCGTCGAAAGCGTAATTAGTTGCTCTTAATGAAAAGCAAATATGCAAAGATTTGAGCATTAAATTATTCATGTTTTTTAATTGTGTATTATAAGTAGTTGTGCGCTATTTTCCGTTTATTCACCGTATAAGCAAAATAAACCGTGTTTTAATTATGCAAACAAAGAGCACAACATTTTCCGAAAATTAAATGAAACGTAAATCATAAGGTAACAGAAACGCACTGGTATCGGAATATAAACATTATTATCCATACTAATTATAAGCATATACACAATAAACAAAGATAAAAGTTTAGTGGTGCGCTTCGATTGCCATAGCCATTATTACATTCGTTATACAAATTTAACGAAAACATTATGTACGCGCTCTATACGCGAATTGACGCGCACACGCGACCACACGTCAAGCGACGAAATAAAAATTAAACCGTATTAAACATTATTTATGAAGGATTTGGTCGCATTGGCTTTCATTAATCAAAAGTTTTAATAATCATTTATTACCATAACTTTAAATTTATATTCCAATTCGCTTAATTCAAATTCTAAACTTCTCCATTATTCATCGACTTAATCTTACTATGCGAAATAGAGAGGATTCGTGAAATCACCTTCTATCAAGATAAAAAATAGAGGGAAAAAAAGAGGAAAAAACGTTTATACGAACTGTAAATTGAATGAGCTGTATGTAATACTAAGGTTCTATCGCCGTTTTAACAAAAAAACGCGTACAATTGTGCCCCTCTAGAAATGAGATCTTAAGACTGAAAGGAACATTTAAATGTAAACGTGAAAGTAAGGAACAAAAAGTGCAAGAGCAAGAGAAAATGGAATGGCAAAAAAATACAGTGAGATGGGCAAAGTGAAAAAACAAAAAAAAATAAATAAAAGCGAGAAACAAAGAGCAAAAATGTGAGATAAAAAGAGAATAAAAGGAGAAGGCACAAAGAGAAGGTGAAGGGAAAAGAGGGGGAGCATGTGTACGTGTGTACGTATGTATGTACACGTGGGGGAGGAAGAGGAGAAGGGGAGAAGAGAAGCCGAAGCTCATAGAAAGCGAGAAGGAGAAAAAGAGTATACAAGGCACGTGATGGGCACACGTGCACGTGAGATGCCCCAAGGTACCGAAAAACCCGTTGGGACCATGTCAGCTCATTCTCATTGATTTCTATTCAATTCTCAAGTGGCTCTTTGTATCTTGCTCCCTTCTTCTCTCCCTATCTCTCTCTCTATCTCTCTCTCTCTCTCTCTCTCTCTCTCTCTCTTTCTCTATCGCTACGCTTCTCCTTTTCCTCAACCAAACTACGGACCATCTCTCTCTGCCATTTTTTTTCTCTCCTATTTTCTTTTTCCAACACAACCTTCTCGCTTTTTTCTTTTAGTTAAATGAAAAGCACATAATTACAGCGACTTATCAGTTTTCAGATGATTGGCAAAAAATTTCAATAGCGTTTCTTTTTCTTCTTCAAAGTTTTAAAACACGAATTGCCAGTAAACACGTATTGACATTAAATCCAAGCGATTTTCATATTTTAAAATTTCAATAACACGAAGTAACAAAACGTTGAAAATTATTCAATTCTTTTATATTCGCTTACCTAACTTGAACGATGTTTTCTACGCTGTGTACACAGTAAAAAATAAAGAAAGAAAAAATATTTATACAAACTTATTCAGCAGCATTCATAGCAGTATTCGCGATAAATGAAAATCGTTTTTTTATTAAACTCCCCTTCCCCCCCCCCCCCCCCCCGAGGAAAAGCGCGCTTCTTTGGCTGGGATATAAAAAAAGCTCAAATTCGATAAAAGTAATTAAATTCCTCTTTTGAAATTCATTCAAGAGAGCGTTGGAGGAGCGGGGAGAACCTTATACACAGCCAGGTCACAGTTTTTAATAAACGGATTGTTAATATAAGGTAGGCCAGCAGAGGGCCAATAAATAATAATTCTTGTTTTTCGGACGATATACAACAGTTCGGCGATAGAGGATGTCGCTTGCCGCAGCTGTTGAAAATTGCAGTTGCGAATTGGAGGGGTGTCGAGCGGGCTCGTTTGCTTTCTCCTCGAATCAATATATCCGCGCGACATCTTTATGTATGTGTATCTCGTGTAGATGAGATCCAATCATCTCGGCTATTGATCGTCTCTCTCGCATAGTTTGACACTGCTTCCAAATTTTTCTACTTCCTCTCAGATTTATTCGGCGCTTTTTATCTTTCTCTTTCTCATCGCGACTCCCGCTTTATCAAAGTTTTTCCAGAGTCGTCCGGCAGAAGCAACTTTGATGTAGATATATATACGTTCCATTTAGGCTCTGCTGCAATCCTTTTCTGTTTTCCTTTACTTTCTCGCTCCCTCCCTTTTCTTCGTTTTTCTTCGACCGACCCGTCTGAACAAATCTTCATGTACATCTATATATCTATGCGTATATCCGGACGTGTGTATGTATAGACGATCCACCATAACTCGAACAATTCCAATAGTCGTTAATCTGTCGAAAAGTTTCGGAAAAATGTGGCATTGTTGTATATCAGCGGCCCTCGTACACACACATCTACTCAACCAGTATAGTACATCCTCGGCGACGGCTGTTGATACGCATGCAGTTGGATAAAAAATCTGCAAGCATTGCTCACGCACCGGTAGACGCGTCACGGCGACGCAGTTGTAGGCTGGCTCGGTTTTTTATTAGCGCCCAGTAGTACAGTCCCCCCCCCCGCCAGGCAGCCACGATCATGTGTACATGTATGTATGCAAGGATTAAACGGGGGGGGGTGAGGGGTAAAGCAGGCGCGAGATTGTATACTGCAGCTGCTGCGCCGTGGAAAAGAGAAGGAGAAGAAGAGGGGATGAGCCGCAAGGTAACTTAAATAAACTCGTTTAGTTGGCGAGGAAACTTGTGCGCGCACGCCCATTGTATTCGGCTGGAACTCTCTCTCTCTCTCTCTCTCTCTCTCTCTCTCTCTCTCTCTCTCTCTCGCTCTCTCTCTCTTTCTCTTTCTGGCCTCCCTGCTGTAGATGTATCGGGAGTTGGCGTGGTGGTGCGAAGGCAGGCAGGGGGTGGTGCTGGAGGTAGTTGGCTTGAAAGTTTCGAATACGAACAAACTCACTTCCCCATTACGCCTTATTCGCTTGTTTTGCCACGCTCCAGCGGTCGTAATGCTTCCTATACTCCGGGCTGCAAGCACGACAGAGATAAGAGCAAATGTCGGAGGAAGAGGAGAAGCTCGCGCAGTTGCGCACTGCCTGGGAAACGGATAAATGAGAGATGAGCAGAAGACGACAGAGGCAGGAACAGCTGGAGGAAGGAGGCGCTTAATGTAAGCAACGAATGTGTCCCTTGAAATTCTACAACGGCCAATGCTTTTCACTTGCCCCCTCTTTTCGAATGCTCTACACTTTTCTCACACAGCTGCTTTCCCGGATAAGTGACAAATGGCCCGGCGCGCTACTTTTCGCAATCCGAGATGAAAACGAATGAAAGCGACGAATTTTCATTTAGATTTGTCTTCTATGTACATTGGCATCTGGCGTACAAGGCATGAGAGTACACTGATAAGCGCATGATTTAGTCAGAACGCGCAAACAAAGTGTATTTATATATTTAATAAAAGTTTATAACTTATCGAGTCGCATGCCAAAGTTACGAGCAGCTGATGTATTGCAACAAAATTTGCTTTGCCCAACAATGACGTGCTTTGGCAGTTGGGTTTAAAAGCTCGAAATGTCTGCGAAATTATTAACGTAATGTAATCCAAAATGATTAATGCAAGTTGAAAATTTCTGCTTTTACCTTGTTTAACGTAAAGAATGCTTATTTAATAAATAATTATTTGTAAAGCAAACAGCAACAACAAAATCTGTTGGCGTTACTTATTTAATTAAAAATTTAATAAATAAATACATTCGCGAAACTTAACGATGCTGATGAAGAGAATGACAATTTTGCGTAGTAATTATATTTACAATCTCATTATGGTCCATTTAATTACAACGTATTCTCTCTCCTTTAATATAATTATCATGTATTTGGGTCGCTGTCATAACATTTAATTACCGAGAGTATATAACAAAAGTGAGCATTATTTAAATTAAAAAATTTTCGTCTTTCAATATCAACCGCTCGTAAATATCTTCTTTATTTAGAAAAGCTAAATTAAAACTGTCATCAAAACACTAGATTTATATTTTAATTAAAAATCCGCCTCTATTTATTCGTGTAAATAAAAATATTGGAAAAACCTGATGAGCTACGCAAATTGAATTCGAAAAATAAAAAATACCAAACACAAGTTAAACTTAGACAGTTTCGTTTTGTCCTATCTTCATGTAAATATAAATATATAAATATTTGGAATGGAATATTGAACAAAACAAAATACGAAAGAAAAAAATTTACGGACATGCCGAGTAATCGAATGAAAGCAAGGGCTGGAAGTTGTTAATTATGCAATGTAAACATTCGAGAATGCATTGTAGAGCATATATTAAAAAAAAGGAAAGAGAAAAACGAAGAAAAATTAACAAGAACGGTTATTTTCGTTTTTGTTTTATTTTCTGTCTGTTCAACTCTCCGGTTTAATATTTTTTTTTTATATTATACATTTTTGACTTTTTGCCTTACCTTTCTGTATTCAGCTAGTTGTCATGTATACTGCTGTTCCTGCGATTTTATTTCGATTCTGTTATCCTCCGAAATGCGAGAGTATGTACGTACCTCTGAAATTTATTGCTTTCGGTTTTTTTCCTTCGTCTTCTTTTATTTCAAGTCTTATTTAATCTCATTTAAAAAAAAAACTAATTTTTTTACAAATTGTCAAAATATATATAGGATTTCATTGAAATACGCGAGCTGGCGTAGCACAGTGGTAAAGTGCTTGCCTCTGAACTACGTCGGCTCGAGGGGTCGTGGGTTCGATCCCCGGTGACGGAAAAATTTTTCGGAT
>JAPYYQ010003432.1:0-11325 GCA_030522585.1 Anagyrus pseudococci
TTATTGAAAAAATAAAATTAATTAATTTTTAAAACAGTCACTTGTAATCTAGTTTTCACATGCATTATCATTTCCTTTCAGAACGTGAGAACCAACTACGGTTTGCATACACTACAGTATTTCTGGTGTTAACGTACGAATGAAGCCGTCGAGGGATGTCCAATCACGGCAAATGCAACTACAATAATTCTTACGATATGCAAAGTCGATATGCAGTCGGGACTGCTTAATATGTACAAAACGACGTCGTGAATGCTAATTAAAGCAACAAATGGTTTGGCATAAGGGAAAGAGCACGCAGGTATAGATGGGCAAGCACGCGATGTCCTTCCTTTATCAAGAGTTGGAAAAACGTTTTTCCTATCTGGCAGGGAGGAACATGCTCGCGAAAACCTTGTCTTTTGCATGTATAATTGCGTTACTTACCTTGTATTTGACAGTGCGTACACGTTTCACCTGATAGCGATGGATTTTGGCTCGTTTTTTCAACTTGTGTTTGATAATGTACCGGGATTGAAGGAAGTAGGTTAGTTAAAGTCCATAACGTTCGCAGATTAGCCATGAGTTTTCTTTATAAGGAAGCACCAATTTATAATGATACTGCAGTACATTGTTGGTGCTTCGACAAGACTCTATTCTTGCGCGTCTTTTGCCGAATATTCTGATGTTTGGATAGTTCCGACCAGTTTTTTCTTTTCTTTTATTTCTTGCGTAATTTGCAAAAAAACAATTTTCATTTAACAAATTTCGACGCGCAAAAGCATTAGCTCGCCTTCCAACGGAATTTTATAACTAAAAACATAGATATAACTAAAACGTTCGAGAAACCAGTGTGAAGAATAATGTGGCTCATATCTTTATCGATCAGCGTCCTGTTGTTGGATTCAAGTTTCGCCTGGGATAGCGGATTAAAACAAAAGTACGATGGCTACGGTACCGATTGGATCTTTATGCCGGACGGTCGAGGTCGACCTCAGGTCGCTGTGCTCAAAGGCGAGGACCCCGATGCCCACCGTGGCATTCTAGACGAGCCTATTGGCTTTATTTTGTATACACGGTACGCGCTTTGGTTTAATGATTGTTTAGTAGAGCGTAGTATTTGGGAAATTATATTTTTAGGCGGTTTTATTTAATTCTCTAAAGCAATTGTCCTAAGTCGAGTAAAAGTGAAAATAAAAAGTATGAGGAATTTTTATTTAATTTTCTTTCCTTATTTAATTATTTTTGTCTAAAATATTTTGAGCCTCAAACATATTTGAATGTAGGAGAGGGCTTGCTATCGACTCATGCTGTCGAACGTCAGGATCGAATCCCAATCTGTGAATTGCATAAGTCATGTCGAGCTCCTCACATAATGTGTTTGTGATTTGTATATTCTTACACAGATATAGTTGTTAAAAGTGTATTAAATATATATATACCAATACATTTTCACTTACTTCAGTGATGTAAAATATGTTCTTTTTTTGCTTTTGTTATGGAGTACAAATATTTTATTAAAACAATACATTTATGTAAATTTCTTAAAATGCATTTTTATAATTATATTCCCTTATTGCTCCAGTGAATGATTATTTGCTCATTTTTTTGTTTTTATTTATTTATTTTTTTAACGATACTGAAATTTTTAAGTATCTATCAAATTCAAACTAGCTTTTCAATACCTGATATTCTCTTTTAATACTTGTTCATTATTTTACTAGATCTAATCCAACAGAAGGAGAGTCAATATTCGTTAACGACACCGATTCTTTAAAAAATTCCAACTTCTCACCTTCGCGACCTACGAAATTTATAACTCACGGATGGAAGTCCAGCGCTTTTAGCTCGAGTATTGTAGATATGAAAAAAGGTATATTTTTACTAAATTTATAAACTGCATTTTTTAACTGGTCTGCTATTAATGTTACATTATTGTTGAAAATCTGAATGAATTAATGTTGTTGTAAAAAGGTAAAGTATTTAGGAAAAGGCAGTTTCTGTGATTATCGGGATGAATGTAAGAGATAAAATCGAGGCCTTTTTTTAGAATATCTGGCGTACGGCGATTACAACGTATTTTTAGTGAATTGGGAGCCCTTGGCAGCGAGCACGTTCTACCTCGGTCCGATGCGCAACACCGGCAAGGTGGGATCTAAGGCGGCCGAATTCATTGATTACCTCGTGCGTGAGACCGGCCTGACCACCGATAATGTTCACTTTATCGGTTAGTTTACAATAAAACTCAAAAATTGTGTCACCAGTTGACAATAATTATTTAACCTTTATGTTTTTTAAATTTAAAAAACAGAATATTATTGAAAAGTTACTCAAAGTATACTGCTTGCTTTAACTCTTTTGACTAGTGTTATTTAAACGAAAATTTACAATTGAGACTAAAATCTGTTGATCGTGCATTCGTTATCATAAATTTAAATGCGCAAGATAACAATTGAAATTTGAAAACCGACCTTACGAGCTAAAATAGATTGGAATTGTGTAGAAAAATTAATATTATCAGGAAATTTTAGTATGCGCCTATTCAAATGCATTGAATCTAATCCATTACAATGAGTGAAAGTCACAAATACTAAAATAGAGTTTTCTTAAAAATCCAAATGTCATGGTAAAGGCCATTCTTTGGGAGCACACGTGGCAGGCAACACGGGCGAGCACGTGCGCTCGGGAAAATTAGGCCGAGTTACGGGCCTAGATCCGGCGCTCCCTGGCTTCCATCTCTTATCAATGGACAAGGGTCGGCTCGATCCTAGCGACGCTAAATTCGTCGACATTATCCATTCATGCGGTGGCGTGCTTGGATTCATGCAGCCACTTGGACACATCGACTTTTATCCAAACGCAGGCGTCGCGGTGCAGCCTGGCTGCTGCTGCGTGCCCGAGCTCATTGGTAAGAACCAGCTTACAATTTTTAATCTTTTCTACTTCAATCTAAATTATTCTACAAGAGTTTTATGCGTTTTTCTTTTTACAGAGGCCTGCAGTCACGGTAGGTCGTACGTATACTTTACCGAGAGCATCAATTCCAACGTGGGTCTACGCGCCAAAGAGTGCGAAAACTGGGACAAGTTCATGGCCGGCGACTGTGACGGGGCGCAAGTCGTGCTACTCGGCGAGCACGTTGACAAAGCCGCACGTGGCTCTTATTTCTTGAGAACGCGCTCCGAATCACCTTACGCGATCGTTAATGACATCAGTGACAATAACGTTTAAAGCTGCCAAACAAGGAGAGGAATAGACTTCGGGCTGGAGAACAGTTAGTCTGCGCGTACTATACAAACTTATCGATTTATTACTTCTATTATATGATCTAAAAAAACAACAGGCTTTTGCCATTGTCTCGCATTACACAAAATCACATAGTTTATCGGTAAATTAATTACATATGTTACAATTCCAAGGTTGTAATAAACGCACCACAAAATCAGATCCCATCGCCAGTTCATTTATCTCGCGAGTGTATCGCGCACTATTTCATACGAATTATACACTTTAAAGAAAAAAAAGAAAAAAAAAGAAAAGAAACAAAATTCTATCTCTCAGGAGGAGGCAGACTCACCACTTTCGAGCTCTGTTCGCTCCTCTGGGATGCGAAGCTCTAGTAGGCATTTATATAGTGCTGTGCCATCGGCTATGCATCAGCAAACGTTTGTGTGTCGGGTAATGGGCGTGCACCCGGGGAAATTTAAATAGGCTTGTAGAGCAGCGTTGTCACGTATTTTTTGCGGTAGCGGTGGGTTGCCGAGAGCACCATTACACTGTCCTTGATGCTCAGTGCGTACAGATGGTTCAGCATCACGTGATTCGGCTCTGGCAAAAGTGTCGGCTCGCACTGCAGGGATGATTGTATATAAATTTATATTGCCTTATTAGACAATTGATTGTTTAAAAAATTTGTATTATACTCTTATAAAAATTTCATAATATTGCTTTAAATTGTTGCTGTTCAATGTTCCTTTTGAATTTAAATTTGCAAATGTCATTGAGAATTACATTTAGTAAAAAATGGTTTTCTAAAACTTACCGACAAAGGCGTGTCTTTATTGAGTATAACTTGTAGTAAATGTGGTGGTAGAATTGGAGGGCCAGGAATTTTTTCCCATGGTTTATGTTGAGGTATATCTTGGCCATATTCGGTTTGAGCACCACTGCTTACGGCTTCGCTGTCTTTAGCAAGAGCTTGGAAGACTTCAAAGTCAGATTTTCTTACTGTTACACAATTATTTTTAGACCCCATTCCATTGTCAACAATTTTCTGAAAAAATAAATTGAATTTTTATTAAGAGGTTCAAGTAAAGTATTTTGATATTAATAGTAAATAACTCACAAGGCCTGGATCATGCCTCCACTCGCCATCGACAAAAAATTTGTACTGATGTTCACCTTCTGGCAAATCAATAATAGTAACAAAATCTCCATGACTTTTTACCATAGGCAATGTTTTCCATTCGTTAAAGGTACCACTAATGAATACTTGTTTACCACCGCCTTCCCACTTGAACACAGTTGGCAAAGTTTTTCTGTCTACATTTTTACTAGTAGTTCCTTCAGAAACTGTATTGGAGCGTGGGCGAGCACCAGGATAATTGTGTTCCTCCTTTTTAACATCATCTTTCTGTATTTATACCATCAAAACGCCGCCCACAGAAATTAAAATTAGTGTTAGTAATCACATATTAGTTAAAAAAAAAAAACATATCCTAATATTAGATTTGCATTAGAAAGAAATTTACAAAATTCAAGTAAGCTCAAAACAATGTTACAATAAATTCAGAATCAAAAGACTGCTAATATAACACTTGTGACATTGCATAAATCTCATGATAAAGTGCTGTGTAAGCAGCAACAATAAGCAAACGTCATTTAGTTTGTTAATGCACGGTCAAGTTCTCGCCTAAATTTACACGACGTGTAAATGAAAATAAAGAGGGTCTATAAGTAGACAGCGGTTATGGAGCACTGGCTGTTAACGGTATGAGGAAAAGAGAGGCCGCTGCCGCAAATAGACGGATGATCTCACCTTCTGGTAATAGGACTCTTCGTCCTCTTGCGACGACTGGAAGACGAGCTTGTCCTTGTCGGATTTTTTGTCGAAGGTGAATGCCTGACCCTGGTCGGTCTGCTTGCTGGGCGATGGGGGTACCGGCTCCTTGGCAGCATGCCGATGGTGAGCCGCCGTCTCGCGCTCGTGGTGCCGGCGCCCAGCTTCGCCCCGGTGGTAGCCGTGATGGGAGGGCTGGTTGCTGCCCACGTTACCCATCCTCCGACATGCGCCTCGCTCTCGGCCCTCGCTTCAACCTCTACCACCGTGACGCACTTGCACTCCAAGAGCGGAGAGAGAAAGAGACTGCAGCTGCAGGGTGCCGTGCACGAGAGACAGACCGTATGAAGAACTCGGAGACACGTTCCGAGCTCTCTTGGAATCTATTGTTGTTGTGTCCTCTCTCTCTCGCGCGCGCCTCTGCTACAGTCAGCTGATCTTCGTGGATCCTCGTTCGTTCATCCGCACTCTCAACGCTTTACTGAACATGGCTGCTTTAATGCACGCGCCCGCGCGATCTTGGCAGTCCCCTTCCACTCTTTCTCTTGAGAGAGAGATACCTATCTTTCTTTTAACCGCCTACGCATGCTCACGTAGTCGCTCCCGGTTTGACCGTTTGATGGTACATTCGTGGGCGGGAAGAATTACGAATATACCGACAGTAAATATTACAAATTTTTCTAAACTAATTATTTCTGTAACTTCAAGTCATCTCTGTTATCTTAAACACTTTCTCAAGCCAACCAAGCTTACAAAATTATACGACTGCTTTGTTTACGCTGATCTTTTAACTTTTGCAGTCTAACATTTTCTATACAAGGTTTGCTTCTACAGAACTCTGCCTACAACTTTATTTCTACTCTCACATTTTAGCCAATCTATAATTAAAATTTTACAATTAATAATTAAATTAATAAAGATTATTGAAAATACATGTCCAAAAGCAACTATTCAACTTTTGGATAGCTTAAGGAAAAGTTGATATTTTTGTGTCAGCTCAATCTTGTTGTATGCCTAGATAGCTCTAAACATAGCCCCAACTCTGACTCAAGGGGCCTTTTCACACGAATAATGTTTTTTTTTTTGCCAACACTTTTCTGGGGTAAAATTTACTTAGAAAATTGCATAAAAAACAATTATAAAGTAAATAAATAATTATTTGTTTTAAACAACTATTAAACATTTATATTATTAAAATACAAAATATACAAGCATTACATTCGGCTAGAATGTTAACAGTTGTTTGTGTTCCATCCGGATTTGTTTTAATAAAGTGCTTATATCTATGTATCAATAAAAAGGCTGAAATGGACAAATATCGATTTTCCTAAAGTTTCTTTTTATCTCTCATTGTCTTTGATAAAGCATATCACCGTTTTATTGGCCGGCCTATTCATATTGAACTGTTTAATGCATTTGCTATATTTAATGGCAACGATTAGATAAGCGTAAAAGCTTACGGAAGATACGTCCTCGAAAGTGGACATCTGTTGTTTTCGGCTCTCTCTCTCTCTCTCTCCCCCCCCCCCCCCCCCGTCACTTTCATTTCGACTTTGTTTTTTGAAAAAGTTTAAAAAAAAAAATCTTGTCAACCGGTAAAAGCTTTATGCGATCAATGGATTCTTGATAATCGGGCCTATTCTTAAAATTCGTAATCCCGTAGGACTAGAAAAACCAACTTTTTTTATTCTAAAACTCGTCGATTTGGACGTAACGAAAATCTTAATAGCCAAGTCGCACATTTTTAGTGTGAAGAGCAAAGAGTTGATTTTCGAAAGAATGTATAAATTTTCACTTGAACATTATCCTCGCGTTGTTTATGCAAACGAGCGAGAGACGTGGCGCATCTGTGTCGAAGCAAGCCGAAATAAGAGAAAGGAAAATAGAAAAATGTAAAAATGGAATGCACAAGGTGAAGAGGGTATAAGGGCGGGGAGGAGAGCGAGGATAAAGGGCTGGAGATGAGGTACGCGGGCGCGCATCTAATCGGCGGTAATCATTGCGAAAAGCTCGCCGCGCGTGGCCCGGGCGCATCTGCAGCTCGAAAGACTCTCGCGCGCGTGTCGGGCGGCGATCGGCTAAAGCCGACACAAAGCCGCCGATCCATCATCCGCGCGCGAGCCGAAGAGTAGACGGAGAAAGAGCTCCTGTCCACGCGCCTCTCTCTCACTCCCTGGTGTCCTTAATGTTAATATTATAACGGAGCACCTTTTTCTTTCTCTACTCGCTAACCGGCCCTTTCGACTCGAGATATCGCCCTATCCGTCCAGGTGTTCTTTATTATTTCTTCTGGTTGAGCTACTCCGATTTCGCAATCGATTAAAAAAAGATCGTTGTAGTGGCAGAGGTGATTCGAGTATCGGCATATAGGCTGCTGTTCTCGAAGGCTACAGAGCAATCCTAGATATCCAATCAGCCGTGGAAGAGTAAGAAAATGCAGACAAGTTGCGCGGGTCTCGATCTTCCAGAAGTTGCATATTCCCTAGGCCCATGCCGGCCATCTCCCGATAGTTTTAATACCTTCAACTTGGCAGTGTCTGGGGTAGTTGCGCGTACTCTGTGCCCCGCGCGCGCGCGCGCAAGCAAGAGCCAAGACAATCGGGCTGACGTCGCGTGATGGATGGCCGCCTCGGGGTGCGCCGAAAATCGGGAGCGCTTTTCCCAGCCGCGATGGAGCAGCAGCAGCCCATTGTAAATGCCAACTCTAGGTCGGGATTATTAGATAGCAGCCGCTAGAGGGGCTAGCTCGCAGCCGATTATATCCCGGCGCTCCGTCATCGCCACTGACGCTCCGGTAATCCTTTCAGTTCTCCCCCTCCCCTTAACTTTATCTCTCTACTCCCCCTCACTGCGGAGCCTTCTGTCTCCTCGCACAGCTTTTTTTTACCTCTCTCCCATTGACGGAATCTGCCGGCTGTTGCTCGTTTATACGCTCCTCGCCCGAAATTTGCATAGGGGCTCTAACTGGATTTTAGATTTCTCTCTCTCTCTCTCTCTCTATTTAATTTTTTATCCTCGTTGTTTCGGCTGCATTCGCATCGAAGGCTATATCTGAGATATTTTTTCCACTCGTTCGGCAGAGGGTGAGTGTATACGCCGATCGTGCTTGCTTCTTCCGATGTCGCGTCTCGTTATGGATTGTCTAATGGCTATGTGACGACTCCCTTGTCTAATCGACAGCGATATACATACGTCAGAGGGCAGTGTGGCCGATTACGCGGGCACGCAGCTCTCTCGACTGTCCAATAGACGCATTTAAAAAACGTCTTAGTCACGATACACAAAAACTCTCTTCAATAATTCCCTCAATCTCTCTTGATCGCTTTCTACAATCCCGACCTGTCATCTCTCGCACTTTTTTCTATCTATATGCACGCTGATTGCGCAATGACCGACTTTGATATAATCAGAGTACACAGAGCGTGCGTCGAGAGAGAGAGACGCGTCGATCGTATACATTGCGGGAGCATCGACGCGTAGGCCGCTGTATACGCACGATACGCGCGATTAATCCCTACGCACCGGGAGTCCTTGGTATAGCGCTCTCATTTAAAAATAGCCTTTGTAAAAATACGGTTGACGCCGCTGCAGCCGGCGCCCGAGAGAGAGAGAGAAATCGATTATGTGCGGAGGGCCGAGAGCAAAAGAGTAGCCCGCAGAGGGAAAAATACGCGCGAGAGAGCGTGTCTCTTGGCCGTGCGTGTGCAGAGCCTGCATATACGCGGCTAGAATTGTCGCAATGGAGATACGCGCGCGCACGGCGTCGTTTGTATAATGCCGCAAAATCTGACGGATGAGCGATCAAAGAACCGCCCCGCCGACTTTATCGCCCCTTCGTCACCTCGGCTGCCGCGTTTTGCCCCTTTCGCCTCACCTACAGCCGCACCTACAGCCTGCGCTAGAAACAAAACTACAACTCCGATTAACGCCCGTGCAATCTTCCGACGACCGTCACGAATACGTAATGGTTGCAGTCGGGTGACATTGCTCCGAGAGTCGAGTTCTACCGTCTCCATTCTGCTCCCCCCCCCCCTAATGCACTTCTCGAAAAATCTCCAATATAGCGTTCGTTGCTTTCTTGGCTTGTAATCGGATCCTTGTTAATGTTCTGTCTGCGTCTGCAAGTAATGAGAAAGAGAGAGGGAGAAAGCATGGCCTCTATTTGTTTATACACATGTCAGTGGCATAGCAGACCTATTTCAGACAAATCTAGAGTATAGAAACGTCTGACTCCACAAGTATGATATTTGCCAAAGAGAGAGAGAGAAAGAGAGAAAGAGAGGGAGAGAGAGAGAGAGAGAATGAGAGTTAAGCGTGGGAGGTAGTCAACAAGGGCTAAATACACGAGACGAACCAAGCCCAGGGATTCATTATAGTTTTGCTGCACGAGTTGATCAGTTTGGTAATCTCGATCGAATTGTTAGTGAACCACAGCGTGTTGTCCATCGAATGCACAGTAAGTACATAAACTTTTAATACGACGTTGTTAACCATGTCATTCTGGGTTGGCGTACCCCTTGTCAATTTCGACTACTTCCATGGATACGGACCGTTGCACAGCGGAGCGAAGTACGGCTGCCTCGAGATGATGCACCTTCTCATCAGCTGCGGGAGCAACATCGAGGCCTTGGACAGATACTTCAACACTCCGCTCCACATCGCCATCAAAAGTTATCCAAGTAAGACGGGATTATCGCACATTTTGCTAAATTCAAGAGAGCAGCCCCTAACGAGCTTTCCTCGTTGTTGATTTGCTTCTATCGTGGTCGAGTGCAGGTAGCCCGAACAGGAGCAGCCAGTACTGGCTGATAAAAGCCCTGGTGCTCGCCGGGGCGAACGTGAACGCGTACAACATATTCGGCGACTCGGCGCTGCACATGAACCGGAGCAGGCGGGTGCTGAAGCTCCTGCTGCGGGCCGGGGCCGACGTGAACGCGAGGAACGCCAGCGGCAACACGCCCCTCCACTGCATGGCCATGGAGCCGAGGGCCTTCGAGGTGGCCAAGCTCATGATCGAGGCCGGGAGCGACGTCAACGCCCAGAACGCCTACGGCTTCACCGTTCTCCACTTTGCCGCGCGCGACTGCTTCGCCAAGATGGTCAAGCTCCTGCTCGAGTCCGGCGCCAAGGTCGAAATCGCCTCGGGCAACGAGGAGCTCGATCCCCTCTGCGCCTCCCTCAACGACTGGAGCTGCTACAACTTTCGCCACTTTGCCTCGGACAGGAGGGTAAGTCTCCTCGACGCGCACATGTGCTTAGCTATCGTATTCTCAGGCTGTGTTCACTTGCAGATTCGACGCGCCGTGAGATGCGTACGGCTGATGGTGGAGCACGGGGCGGACGTGAATCAGAAGACGAAGGAGGGCATGACGCCGCTGGGCATCTGCCTGACCGCCAGCCACCTCCACACCGACGTCATCCGCGAGCTCCTCTACTTGGGAGCTCGGGTGCACTTCAAACAGCCGGACTTTATCCAGATGTACTACAAGTCCAGCCGGGACTCGGAGATCCCGCTGCTCCTCCTGCGGCAGGCTGCCCTCCAGCATCCGGCCTCGATCGAGCTGAAACTGCTCGACGAGGACTCTCGGCGACTGTACGCCGAGTGCCGGCAGGAAGTCGAGCGTATGCGCAAGCGTTGCCTCCACGGCTCCTCCGCCAGTAGCGTGTTGGATCTCCTACTGGCCAAGCCGAGCATCTGCGCCTGCGCCCGAGATCCTTGGCTCTCTCGGCTCTTCGCCGCCGACAGCCTCAAGGAGAGCTTCCCGATCTATCACGACCTCCTGCGCGCCCGCTACGTTGAGATGTGCAAAAAACTCGAGCTCATGAACCGTGCCGTCGGAGCTTTGAGAAGTATTTTGCCTTGGAGCGAGCTCTCTCTGCCGCACGTCTACGACAACGTCCTCTGGCACCTTAGCAGGCGAGACTTAAAGGCCCTCCAGGAGGTTTAAGCTTTATCGGCTGTTGTTCAGTACCCCCCCCCCCCACATTATGCGCACAATGCGCGAACAATTGGAAACGAGTGTTAAATAAGCGATGATTAATATAGTTTTTAAAAATATACTAATTGTTGATACATAATCATGGTTTTTCAATAAAACATCCTATGAATTTTTCATAATTTTTATATAAACGCAAAATCAATAATAAAGTTAAACATATGTACTAATATGTTAGTATCTATGTATTTCAAAATCCCAAAAACTACCTTTTTAACAAAAGGTGTAAACTTTACGGCAAGTTTGAAGCATCGACGTTCAAGCTGTGAAATCATAAGCATACGGCAAAGT
>JAPYYQ010003433.1:0-12161 GCA_030522585.1 Anagyrus pseudococci
TTATTTTATTATATTGTATATCAAAATTTGTCATCAATCGACCAGTTGGGGTAATACCCCTTGGTCTAATAAATTTATTCTAATTCTAATTCTAATTCTAATTCTCTCTCTCTCTAATGGCCAGCCGAGGAGTTTGGCTTCGTCTCCCTTCGTAGTCGTCGCTCTCTCGCCCACCGCTCGTCCAAGCGCCCCTCGCCGAGTGCCCACCCCTTCCGAGTCTCCGGGGCGAGAGAGCTCGTTTTCCACATATGTATATAAAAGGAGCCGCGGCGGCACACGCCGGCGCGCTGCTCTCTTCTCTCGCTTCGTCTCGCTCGCTCCTCCACTTAAGTACGGCAAAGTGCTTTAATGGCGTCGAGAAAAGCCTTCGGAGAGCCTCGATAGGGTTTACCGAGCTCTAGCCCCCCCCCCCCAACCCTCCTTCCTCGTTTCTCGCTCCTTCTCGCTCCGATGATACGAATCCCGTTGGAAACGGAATTTTCGTCCCTCTACCCGCGCCCGTCTTTCCTTTTTTCCCTTTCACCTTCTCTTTATGAATTCCTCCCTTTTCTCCTCCTCAGCCTTTCTTTCTCGCTCTTTTTTTTCGTTTTTTTTAATTTTTTATTTTTTTTTGTAATTAGCAGCCAGACTTGGAAGATCTACGTGTGTGTGGGCTGTATACACACGTACCCGATACCATTTCTCGGGATTGTCTTTAAAAAGCTTCGCTACAATAAATAAATGAAATTTCAAGCTTATTATTCTTCAATTTAAATTCACAACGGAAAAACTTAGGGGAAATAGATCGTAAATTGAATTCCAGCCTGCCGCTATAATTAATCTAAAAACTAAGCGAATAACAAACAGCCAGCGCGATCCACTATTAGCGATCATGAATTTTGCAGCTATAAGAGATAATGAATTTTGAAGTTAACTAGAAAAAAAAAAAAAAAAAAGATAAAATAGAATGAACGGCGCGCCGAAAAAAAAGGGAAAAAGTAATTAAACAAGAGAGCAAGCGCGGGAAATGCGGCATCCCCTTAAAATTCAATTGCAAATAGCAAGGACGCTCATCAAGAACCTCATTAATTAAATAGACGTTACGAGAGAGGGAGAGTGTAGTACTGCTTACTCGGCCTCGTCGTCCCTAGGCGTAACTTTTTCACGAAATTAGCGGCTAAAGCCGAGAACGAGACAGAGGCACCGCGTAGACAGGCGCGCGGCCTCCGGAAAACCGTGGCTGTCAAACTTATTCGTCGCAAGCACTCGCCGGCGGCGCGCACCTTGAGCTCTCTTCTCTTCCCTGCGTCATCGCACCCACTCGTTCTCCGTGTGTTTTACGCGCGCGCGGGGCCTGCAATCTCGTTTCCCACCAAGGGGATTAGCGCGCGCCGAGCTGGCTCCGGTCATTTCGCGCACATCCGATTTCAACTTTCGCGCCTACGTCCAGCGCCGCCGCTTACGCTATTAAAGCGATTATCTCTCTCGGCGAAAAGACCGCTGCGAGGATTACCGCGCGCCCTTCCAAAGGGTTGCCCCTACCCCTGGCCTGGGCTAGCCCGTTTTGTCTCGACCCTTCGTCTGCACGCCGAAATTTCGATTTCCAGCCTCTGTGGGCGATAGGTCAAAGCGGACACGCCGACTGTCGCCACAATTTTACCTCCACTCGACTCTATCTTTGTGTGGTCGGAAAAGTTTTTACGTTATTTCTAGCTGCGTTCGTCTTATTTTCTGCTCTACCGTTTTTTCACCGGCAAAATTCACTTTCAAAGTAATACCCTTATAACGTATATTTGTTTAACTTTCGCGAGGTGTGACTGGTTCGTCAAAATTTACGTTCACGTTGGAATCTCCGCTCGCCTAGGCACAGTCCTTTTTACCTCCCAGTTCTAGTTGAAATTTTTTTTCTATCCTCCTACTTTGTTTTTACATACTGCCGTTTAACATGTGCCTTTGATGCATAAAGCACGTGCAGCTTGAGCTTTTCAATATAATACGAGAATTTTCTTAATTTTTTATCAATCAAATTGGCGTAACATCTCGACATGAAGTTTCCCGGTAATCGCATGACGCACAAGCGAACAAAATAAAGTGCAGCGTTTTTAAAGAGGTCGAAACCGTGTCAGAGAACAATGTTTTCGGAGAATTAAAAAGGCGTCATAAGCGCGCGGCTGCGAATATAACGGAGCGATTATGAGGTTGGTAAGCGGAGGAATAAGAAGCCTCCTCTCACGCGAGCGCGAGATATATCAATTATATCAAAAGCACGTGTCCGCTCCAGTTTAGCCTCGCATCTCTCGCCGCGTTTGTCTTCCGCGAAACGTTCGCGAGGCGGAGCTTCGAGGAAAAGCTCGCGGCTCGCTGCCCATCTCTCGCTCTCGGCGCTTATTAATCGCGCCGGTCCGCCGAGTCGCTGACCGATCTTCGCTTCTCGGCCTCCGCAATCCGGGCCATTGTGGAAGCGTCGAAAATATGCACCCACGCCACTCGAATGCGACGGAGAGGGGCGCACACTGCCGAGATATGGGGGAGGTCGGGGGCCGTAAGCGATGGCCGTTAAATCAGTTTCGAGAGCAGCCACCGGGGAGTTGGCCCGACAGCCGGGCAATAACGATAGATCAACCGGCCGGGCCATGCATCACCGAATTCTGACTGTCCGGCCGTAGTGTGCTGGAGAGACGCAGGCGCTGACCAAGGAGCGCTGCTGCTGCTGTAAAGTCCACGCGAGCGGCAATAACGTTAATTGCGTTATTAAGGCCGAGAACGCGAGGGAGTATAGGGCGAGGCGCATTATATGCGCGCACCGGATAAGCTGCCACAAGGGTCAGCCGAAACGAGCGCTTGGTCCCCCCCCCCCCCCTGCCTACTTCCCTTCTCGCTGCTCTCGCCGCCACTATACGAGCGCGTATATACGAGAAAATTCGTGCCAAGCGTTACATACGTCATTAGGACTAGCTGTGTGCCGTGGGGTCGCGGTGATGCCAATCGTGGGAGGTTCCGGGAAAACGGCCAGATGCCGGACTCGCGCGGGCTCGTTTTAGCGGAAAACGCATTTGGCTCCGCCTGACTGCGCCGCCTTTGGATTTAGACTCTTTGTCCGATCAGACTGTTTGTCAAAATTTTCATTTAATCTTTAACGCTTTTATTTTGGTAAATAAGAAGTCATTTGTTGAAATGTGATTGTTAAATGCATAGGCTTTTACGTCAAAATGTTCTATGAAATAATAAATTAAGAATAAAAATGTTTAAATAAAATGACTGGCACAATTAATAATTTTCTTTCGAATCGATATACCAATTCATTTGATGCGGCTTTGGCAAACAAGCTCAGTAAGTGAGTTATTTTCACTAAATAAAAAGAGCAGCTTTTGGGAACTCGTTGAATAGAGAACAATGAAGGGATTTGGTCAGCTCTAGCAGATTATAGGGGCGCAATGCGATTGAGCTCAGACTTATGTGGAGACTGTATTATAACCTATCGAATCTTTGGTTATTGCATTAAAAAAAGATAAACGTTTATAATAAAAAAAAAATAAGTGTACTATTTTAAAAAATAATTTCCACTTTGAAAAAAGTAAGATTAGAAAAAAAGGGTTTGAATTTTCTCTAAAGGTAGAAACACGAAAAAAATGTTTTCCAAAATACAAAAACACCACTCAACCCCCCCATCCATCACCGAATCAGTCTCAAATCAGCAGCTTCGAAAAAGCTAAAAAAAAGGCGAGTCCGTAGTCAAACAAAAACATGCCGGATAAAGGTAGGACTGGATGGAAAAAAAGGCCAGACGCAGCAGCAGCAGCGCCGGGCTGATCGGACGCTGACGATCGGGCCCCGAAAATGAAAGGGGAAGCAAAAAACAATCGTCACGGGCATGTGCGTTTCATAGATTGGCGAGGGCGGAGGTGATTAGCCGTGCAACAAACGTCTCTCATCCGAAAGGCTCTCTCGGTCTCGATGCCGAGGGCGGGGTTAAAAAATCAAGCTCTAAAGGGGGGGGTTAGACCGTGTGTTGTGTTGGCTGACGTGCGCGCCGGCATTTTTCCCTCTGATCGTCTGGGCCGATCGGGATGATGATGATTGCTCGCCGGGGCCCCGCGCTATTCTTCGCTAGCGCGCGTCTCTCTCTTTCCCGAGGGAGCTCGATTCCCGAGTCCACTCTATGGGGATACGCGTGTCTCTCCCCGAGCCCCGACACTTTTGCCTCTCCGCTTGACAAATCAATTCGAACATAACGCTGTAAACACGGCTCGGACACACATGCGCCCTGGCAAGGCGACCGGCAGGCAGAGAGGGAGAGAGGTTGAATGGGCTGCGTGGCCTGCATTGTCGACAAAGTGGACGCCGGTAAAGAGGAGCCGAAAAAGATTTCGACCTCGAGCCGAGCACCCCCTTCCCCCCTCCCCCCTTTTCCATCCGACCCTCTGCGAACGCTCGGATTTACATGTTTTTCCGTTGGTTAAGTGACTGCCCGAGAAAATACCCCTGAAATCGAAAAATATAGAAGCGCTATTTTCATAGCCCTGCCGCTGTAAAAAAACACGCGACAAAACATTAAGATGAATTTTTAATGCATGTCACTCTAGCACATGTTGCAGGTCAAATAATTCGACGTCGCGCACAAAGTATACATCTCTGTCTAAATATTCTCGACGGAGTATAATCCCCTAAAATTTGCTTGAGCATCTGTATAAAAAAGTGAAAAATCATAGACGACAGAAGACGGGGGGCAAGCAGGAGCACAGCAGTAGCAGTAGGTCTGGACTGTCGTCTTTGAAGCGCGGAGAGAAGAGCGTCCGGCTGAGTACACACGTACGTCGCGAGCCGAGCATGAGAGATAAGAGAGTAAGAGCGAGATAGGGAGGAGGAAGCGTATAGTGCGCGTAGCAGGGGGATGTAGTAGTAGAGCAGCAGCAGCCGAGAGATATTTCTCCGCCGGTCGCTCGGAAATGCGGGCCATGAAATATGCAGGACAACGATGTCCGGTAACAGGATTTGCCCGGAGGAGACGCGCTCCTCGTGTGTACACGCTTGCCTCCCTCGCCTCTCTGCCCTCGAGGCGAAAAGAAGAGCGCTGATTACCGAGAGACCGCCGCTGCTTCTGCGACACATCCTCCTCCTCCATTTCTCTCTCTCTCTCTCTCTCTCTCTCTCTCTCTCTCTGGGCGTCGTCTCCGGGGCGCGGCTCGAGTGCGCAAATCAATTATTCACAGGCTGAGAGGGACGGCGTTATGTAGCTGTGTATGTGTGCGCGCACATACCCGTCTGCCTGCACTCCAGAGCTCGAGGACGCGCGGGGCTGGGACACTTTGACGGAAATCCGCGCGAAAGAGGGCGCCGGCCCCGTGATTGAAAATGACCAAAGCGAACGGGCCGTTGGGATACATAGACCCCCCCCCCCCACCGCCTTCGTCCTTACTCCTATAGCCACGGCCGAGAGGAAGAAGACGCGTCGCCGCACTCGGACCCTGCGATATCGCTCACTCTCTATCTTGCTCTGTCTTTCTATTGGAAATTTGAACTCGACTCTTGGGCTTCTTTGATGGACGCCTTGTTGGAGCGGCAAGCAAATGAAAAATATCCGACGCATTCGATTCATTATTGTTTCAAGCTTTTTTAATCTACTGATTTCTATTCAGCATTTTATAACTATTTGTTAATGCTAGAGTTTTAAATAATAGTATAAAGTAACGATGATGTTGCAGAAAAATCTGATAATGTATATAAAAGTTATACAAGAGAAAAATGCAATACCCATATAATAAAGGCAATAAGCCATAGAGAAGTATACCCGAAAAAAAACTAATTCTTTTGTGTCACGCGGACATGCAATAGGCGGCAGATCAGCATCAGATAAGCGGAGCGATTCGCAAGCTGCTCGCAATCGCTCATCAAACGCTCGTCACGCTCGTACGCCTCAAGGATGGCACGCGATAATGCGGCAGCCGGAAAAAAAGCTCGCTCGGCTGCCTATTGCTCTCGAGACTCTTGAAAGTTTGGGAGGAGGCGGGGGCTAGGAGGAGGGGAGACCACTTTAATTATTATAATGCCCCATCGAGATTCGTCGCGTTCCGCGTGCCCTTTTCATCTGCGCGCATCATCGGCCCCGAAATCGGCCTCTCCACGGCTCAGCTAGCCGTGAAGCGTGACGAGCTGTCTCCTCCCCCCCCTCTCTCGAGCTTCCCTTGTCCCCCCTATACCTATCGAGGCTTCTCGAAATTTCAGCAGCACGCAGGGGTAGATGTGTGCGCGCGGGCGGGCGAAGAGTCGAGCGGCTGGTCCCTTTGCCGCGTAATTGAAATGCCTTGGCTGGTACTGAAGATGGCACGTCGAATTGGCCGCCGGGGTAAATAGCCGGAGTGCTCTCGCGTTTCGATTCACGAGTACATATGTGCTCTCTCCAGCTTTGATAACTCCAGCCCTTTTTCTATCCGGATAATCCTGTCATTTTTTTTTGTTCTTGAAAACTTGCGTTTTAATGCACCTATATCTCGTATACTTAGAACATATATCGATTTTATCTCTACGAAGAAATCGAATCGATATACACATGGAACGAAGCACTAGACTGTTTCCCCCACCTATGTATTTGAGCAAATGAAGAGGTGCCGTAGAGGCACAGGGGACACACACACAATACAGGCTTTTACGCGCGTGTGTGTATTCGTGCTCACGCGACAGACAATGGCGCATCAGAATCTGTTGTGCAGTCCATCGGCCCCTCGAGCTTATCTACGCCTGGCCGATAAGGAGACAGAATCCAACGCTAGTGTTCGCAATCCAAAGACGATGTGCCCGGCTATGTCCGTTCGGTCTTGACCACCTGGCGCACCGGGACGCATTGATTGGGCGTGAATTTCTGATTGGGTTCCGCGTCTCTCTCTCTCCCTCTTCTCTCTCGTTGACAACTCAAGCTAATTAAATTTCAATTTCAAACTCAAACAGATCTAGTTACAATCGCGCATAACACGCACACGCATACACGCCTGCGCGAATTTATTCTTTTTTTTTATTGAAAATTTCAACGAACCATTTGAAAATCGATAGAAACCAAATGAACACCTATAATCATCAGGTTTAAAGCAAACCATCACATCAGAGCTTTATCGTTAACTCCAGCCCTTGCCAAAATTGCAATCGCGCAGATCTTATTATCTGCGAGTAAAAAGGCCCATTCAGCGTCAAACGATTACCAGTGCGAGCGCCTAAAAAAGCAGCCGAAAAAAGCGAGCGTCCCGTAAATAAAAAAAAAAGAAGAAAAAAAGTAAAGCAAAAAAGGCAGAGTCGTAAAATCCGTCAATCGTCGCTGCTATTGAGAGCGAGGGCTCGTCTCTGGGCTGTTTTGTTAATGAAAACGCGGCTGGAACCAGCTCTCCCGACATTTGCGCGAGCGACAAGCGGCCCAGGTTACGCAGTCTTTCTCTTTCTCTCCACTCGTATATGCTACAGCAGTTGGTAGCATCAGCTTCCTCCCTCGTCCGCAAAAGGCCGACTGACGCACACACGCGCGCGCACACACATATGCACACACGCGCACCTATGTACCAAGCATTTGGCGTCCCTGATAACATCTCTAATCACGCCGACGCCGGACCAATCAGCGGTAATCCCGCGCAGGCTCTCCGCAGAGAGAGAGAGAGAGAGAGAGAGGGAGAGATACGCTCACACAACGTACATATATAGAGCAGTAGCCGCGAGTGCAGAGGAGAGTTATGTGAGGGTCCGAACTAGTCTACCCGTTTCATAGGCACGCGCGTCTATGTCCGTTGGCGCATAGAGTGAGAGAGAGGTAGAGGAGGGGTCGGGGAGGGCGAAAGAGAGAGGTCCGCGCCCTATTGCCCGATCGAGATAGCCGTGCGGTTGTATCATGCGATACGTAGGCATGCGCGGCCTATAGCCCGGCTCGCGGAATTACGAGCTATTGACGTATATGCGCATAGCTGCGCGTCCCTCTGTGCGCGCAATTCTCTCTCTCTCCCTCTCTGTCTGTGGTTTATGTCTAAGCGCGGCCTCGTGCAAAATCCCGCTCTCTCTCTCGGTCTGGTCAATAGACCACCTCCCCTCGCTCTCGCCTGCTGCTGCGTTCGGCCCGGATGAGCCCCGAGCTTACTATCTTATCCGCAGAGCGCGAAGAGGCAGAAGAGAAGAGGCCGATTTTTGCGATTCCGCGCACGCTGCGATTGACGCCGACGCGAGATCGCTGGCGTACTTATGAAATTGCCTCTACTTCTGCGTTATCGATCTCGCCGCCCTATTTGTTAACGAGATCAATACTACTGCCAAAATCAAAATGTCTATTTCTATTTCCACGAGTCGCACTGTTTTTTCAGTCGATATTAATTATAAACCCCCTCTAATTATTTTATTTAACATTTCACAAAAATTTCATAAATATACGGTGTATCATGTATCCACTTGTGAAACCTAAAACGAAATCAACAATTAGCCTACTCCAAAAGCTGGTTTTCATTCTGCCAAATTTTGATGCAGCCGACGCGTCCAGAGTTAGCAGGAGGCCGAGGGTATACCGTAACGTAAGACAAAACGCGAGAGGGAGAGCGACCTTAATAAAACACGTGTACGTAAATCGCGAAGCTACATGGCCCTCGAAAATACGAGTGTCCTCCCCGTTGAATATAGCTCCGAGTTGCCAGAGCTGCAGCACTACAACGCGTACACTATGCGGTGCCCGATGAATCATCCGAAATCAAGTGACAAGCTCTCATAATAGCACGAGCAAAAAGGCGAAGAGGCCGCGCGCTAAGCTAGAGGAGTATCCAGAGAGAGAGAGAGCGGCCCGGCAAGCGAAGCGCGGAGAACGTTAATCGGGAGCGACTGCGGCCTGCCCTCGGCTCAGCAGCGTAGGCACGCGCATGATCTATCTCTCTGGCGGGGAAACAAGACGCTGGCCGCGGCTTGTCGCCACGAGAAATCGCCCCCCACGGCTGCGAGAGCTATCGCTGTAGCCATTCGTCATAAGCGCCTCGGGCCCTGCTGCTGCGCGCCTCGCCGCCGACGCTCATTAGTGGACCTGACGCGAGCCACGCGACGCCGCGGCTCTCTCTCTCTCTCTCTCTCTCTCTCTCTCTCTCTCTCTCTCTCCAGACGCGCTTACTCTTAAATATAACCGCGCGCCGTCGCCGGGCCGCAGACGGCGCGTGAAAAATTTGTCGCGCCTCTATCTCTCCCTCTCTGGGGGCGGCTTATGCGTCTCCTCGCTGCGCTGAAACTACCGTTGCACGCCTGCACTCTGCCTTATTTTTAAAAAGGGGGATAAAGCAACGCCGCATTATAAATTTGCTGGAATTGTGTCGGCTACTCACTGGGCTTTTTTTCAAATATTCCCCGGGTCAATTGACTCGTTTTAGCTCGGGTTAATTGGCATATAAGCAAGGTTAGCCGTACGTGGGATATGATACACAGCTTCCTTCGTAACAGAAAGAAAAAGAGATGTTTTATGACCAGAACGGGTTAGTCGTGATTTTTGTGAGCCATTAGAAGGTTGGTTTTACTTTATGAAAATAAAAGGCACACATCACTCGGTTAAAAAACTCAGAGAGCGCACGTGCGAATGAATTTGAAAAACAGAGATTCTTTGGAAATAACTAACAAAGCTGAAGAGGGCCGAAGTGGCGCCAACTACTTAGCCGGCGCAATGTTTGCTCTCCTTTCGTCACGGCAGCTCTAGCAGTGCAAACAATCGCTCACTTCGGATAGTTAAACAAACTGTGAAAAAAGGGGGGAGGAAGGACCTAAGAAGAGGCAGCGCTTAACGGTGGCCGAATTATCTCAACAGATCGGCAGATGAGCCGCATAACTTCTCGTATTTATTTATCCTTGGCTTTTAAACAATTAAAGATGTATGGAGCCCCGAGCTCCCAAGGGCTTGTGACTCTTGGCGCCGTCTCGGCTTTCAATTAACAGCTTATCGCTTATGCATTTTTCCCGTTGTTTTTCCCCTTCTGTTTCGGTTCGTTCTCTTTTTTCTTTCACTCATGAACGAGTCTTCAGTCGTACATACCGACATTCCGTAGATTTTCAAAGTAAAGACGCAGTTTTATTATTGGACGTAAAACTGTCGTCCTTATCTTTCCCCTCCCCCCAAAAAAGGAAACATAAGCAAGGAAACGAAGCGATTCTCGTGAGATTGGTTACGGATTTGTGTTATCTT
The DNA here is from genome assembly GCA_030522585.1 of Anagyrus pseudococci. NCBI lineage: Eukaryota > Metazoa > Arthropoda > Insecta > Hymenoptera > Encyrtidae > Anagyrus > Anagyrus pseudococci. The sequence goes on from JAPYYQ010003433.1 coordinate 10,148, forward strand.
AGCAGCTTTTCAAACAGTTACTAACGATGAAAAATTTTAACAAATAATTTACAAGAATTGTTCATATACAAATAATTTTTAATTCACGTTAAGTGTTATTATTCTGTAATCGCAATAGCAAAAAGACGACAATACATCGGATTTGGCTAATGGCTCTGAGGTATTTTCCATTCCATCAGGCTCTCGCCTTCCTCGTAGGTCAGCCGGGTCCGTCAGACAAGACACACACGCCAAGGCAGGGGGTGGAGGGTCACAAATAGCATCGGAGACGGGCCTTTCCTCCTCACCCCCGACAAAGCGCTTAAATCGCTCCCACGTGATTTTTCAGCGCAGCACGGGCGAAAGAGGCCGAGAGAGAAGAGAAGCGCCCGAAAAGCCGCGACAAGAGGAGAGAAGCTTCGCTCGTCCCCGGAACGTCTCCCTCGCACGCGACAATCTGTTCGCGCATACGTGCGGCTTCGGCAGAGACGAAGGGTTGCGCGAAGCCTGGAGCGAGGGAGAGAGCAAAGCGCGCAGCGCGAAGAGAGAGAGAGAGAGAAAGGTACGCGACGCGTAAACGGGAGGAGCGGTCGAAGAGAGGAGGCAAGAGGGAGACACCGAAAAGGTGGAAGGGGGAGAAAGGTGTAAAGCAAGAGCGGAGGTAGACAGATCTCGGCACTTATCGTTCTGCGAGATAGCCATTAACGAAACTAAAAGCCTCCCCATATATCGCCAAGCCGCCGCCGCCGCCGCGTTCTCCTCGCTCTGCTCCTCCGACTACCTCTCTCTGCTTTCTCTCTTTTTCCAGAAGCCCCCACACTGCCTCGGTCGGTTCGGCGGCCGGTGCGAGGAGGAAGCAGCTTCGGAGCAGCGTTAGCCTTGAGATAGACACATCGCCGCTAGCCTGTTTGTCCATGCCCTTTTGTTTTACCGCGGAGCGATATATATTAACGGGGTGGGCCTGGGCGCGCGCGCGGAAAAACGCCGCGCGAGAATGGCAAGAGTTACTGCGCGGCCGCGCGCAGACGTCGGCTGACTCTTCTCTCGCCCCCTTTTTCTTTCTCCTTTTCTCCCGCCGATTATTGCTCCTGCTCATTACTCTTTCCGGCTCTCTCTCTCTCTCTTCCGTCTTTTATTTAACCTTTTCTTCCTTTTCCGCTGTTTCACGGCCGAAGAGCATCCCACCACTAGCGCGCGCGCCTCTCGCCTAAGAGCTATTGCCCCTGCGTCTTTCTCATTTTCTTTTTCTCGCGCCTTCCACAGTTGGTTTGAAATGCCCGTTGGACTGGAAGAGAAAGGCTCAATAACCATAAGAAACGCCCAATGCAACAGAAAGTTTACCAGAAGCCGCGCATCACAAATGAAAATGTCGTGGCGGGAGTGGGCAATCATCTCGAGATGCACACACGCCCCCCATACATACACAGTTAAATGTCTCTGCTGCCTAGAAACAGTAGAGAGCAAACAATACAGAGGGGATATCCTGGACGTCTCTAGCCGTCGGAGCAATTCGAAATCGATCAGTCGAGCAGGAGCTGTGAAGGGAGTGAGTCTGCGAGGGACCGGCGCGATCGCTAATCGCCCCCTGTCAATCATCTTAGCCGGCTAGCGCCATACACCGAAGCACTATTAGCCGGCCGAGCGAGCCCGCACAAGAAAGGACGTCCAGTCTCCCTCGCCCTGTATATCCGGCGAAGTCGCTTCGCTGATTGACGCGCGCGCGCGAACGCTGGCGCGAGCTGCGCGATAACGCCTCTAATAGAACGGGGAATCGATTTTCCCCCAAGCCTTACCCCCCTGGTAGATGTAACGATACGATTCTGCCCTGTTCTCCTCGGCTCTGATGTATTATGTCCTTATAGAAGATGAGTTCGATAATTTAGTTGCTTAAGCTGTTCTGGTAAGAGAAATTTATTTGAACAATCGGTAAAAGATGCACGGAGAGACCAGTCCCATAAAAATTATCGTTGTTTTAACGGTAATCGGGGACTGATTCGCTCCCTACCATAATTTTTATATTTGATTAAAAATATAA
>JAPYYQ010003434.1:0-11590 GCA_030522585.1 Anagyrus pseudococci
AAAAGTATTATACATGTAGTAAAATTCCTCTATACATCGAATCTGTCCCCAAAAACCTATACAATATAGTAATTTTTACTTATACAAATCTATACGTGTACTAATACATCGCGACATGTGGCTTGTCAAAAGTATTCTCGAATCGAGAACGTAAGAGGATAGCTACAAATTCGAAGAAAAATTTCAGCTCGATCCAAAAGAGAATAAAGACGCGAGCGGCAGCAGAGAAAACCCCGGTCTTTTCGAACCCTTAATACAAAATTGATACATCCACAAGATCGGCTTTAACCCAAGCGAGCCTTACGCCGGTGCTGCTAAACAACAACGAGGAACGAGCAATTTCCTCTAGCGATAAAACATTTTGTACAGGAGAGCCAAGCCCGGCGCACTCAGCCATATGCTATCGCCCCCTGCGCGATGTATATATACGCACTCGGGCTAAACTCAATCGAGCTCTTCCGACCTACGCAGCTTCTATACCCACAGCAGCAGCATATCAAGCTTAATAAACGCATTCGTTTTTTTTTCCTTCTCCCTTCCATTCCTCCTCATTACCCCAGGGCTACATAAAGCCCCTCAGACGCTCGAGTCCTCCTTCCACACACACTCGGAGAGCGCGTACATAACCGTCAATTTCAGAGTCTCCGGTGTACAACGCCTCTCTCTCTCTCTCTCAAGACACCATAGCGCGCGGCGGCCCAGTTTCCCTCGGCGGCTGCTCTCCCATTGTGAATTATTAGCCTCTCGCGGATGGAGAGCCAGAGCGCCTAGGCCTTTGCCGCGTTGGAATTTCCTTCCGGCCCCGTTCAATTTTTCAACGCGCGCTCCTTTGTCCGCGGCGAACTGCGCAGCCGAGAGGAGAAGAGAGGAAAAATGAACATATGCGGCCGGGAAGGTGTGTGCTCGGGAGACTTTTGGAAATCCTTCTTAATCCAAATCCGCGCGCGAGCTTCTCCAAAGTTTTTGTTATAAGCTCTCGCGGGGAGGGGAAATAATTTAATGCGGCGGGAAAGGCGGAATAACAAATGTGAACGAGAGCGCTGATTTTGGTTGTGGCCTTACTTTTCATCGATATAAATTATGTAAAAAGAAAAAAAATCAGCGTAATTAACGTATGCGCACGTACTGTATATAGGACAGAACAACACTCTCGATTATTGATGCTCGTGCTTTTAACGTTGCGCTACGTTTCAGCGCAACGAAAGGGCAACCAGAGAGATAGAGAGAAGCAAGGGGAGACGAGTCGACAAAAGCCTGGGAAATAAGCGGAGCATAAAGCCCAAACGAGCTCATCGCGCGACTCTCTCGAAACAAAGAGAGACGAGGAGCGAACCGCCGACGTAAAACTGGAAGAACGGGTTTCTGATTCCAAGCGACATCTAATTGCCCTGGCCGAGAGCGCCAACGTACACAAAAACGCTCCCTACCCCCCTCACCCCTCCTAGATTCTCATTTTCCTCTCTCTCTGCGGCGAATTTTCATGCAGACGACGGGCACACTTTCTTCGCATGCGCGCCTTTCGATACGCTCCGGCCAACAAAAGCGCGACCAATCGAATTGCCACGTGAGCGCGACTCTCTCGCGACGTTTATCAAATTCGTTACGCGACTTTCCTTCTCGTTAAAGCGCCCGTAGATTATAAACGCGCCTCATCGCCGCGTCGTACTCTCGCTCTCACACTCGTTTTTTTTCCGTTGATATATTTCAAAGCGACGCTTCTTTTTTTTTTATTATCAATTATTATTTATTATTTGCTCTGTGGCGTAAAAAAACAAGCAATTTCAATATTAGAAAAGTACATAAGCCGCAAGCTGTCTTATACAACACATAAATTTATCGCGAGCAAATGAATTATTGAACAAACAAAAAGGATCATGCCCCAATAAAGTATATGCATCCGCTTATTACAAGCTAGTAACAGTCTGGGTCCAGTCGAGGGCAAAAGTCGTCTCTCTCGGACTAATTTACGCTTCCCCGTTCCTTATCTCTCTGATTTATGCATACCAGTTTTCCTCGATTCTCAAAGAGGGCCCTTATGCACACACACGCCCACCGAGGAAATTTAACGCGCTCAGCTTTTCCTTTTAATATTCCCTTTGCTCCGATGCCCCAACACACGAGTCGCGCCCATGTAATACAAATTTTTCCTGATTTACCACCGGCAGAGGCTCTCGTATTACCCAAAGCATCGGATGTTTCCAAAAAATCATTAAAAAAAAAAACAATCACTCGGTATCTATGGTACATCGATTTTTCCCCTCCAATCAATCACGTCCCATCGAATTCGAGCAGCAAGCGAGAGTCAGTCGAGCGAGTTTTATTCGTCCCGACGTGGCCGCGCGATGACGTCGCCAGTGGCCGTCCTTGCGCGGAAATTCGCACCTGCGCGCGCGCGCGAACCTGCGGCCCTCTCAAGGCCTCGGGGGCTATGGACGTGTGTCCGCAGGCGAATGAGAAAGAGAGAGAAAACGAGTTCGCCCAGCTGTCGGCCGCGTCTCTGCCAGAATTAACGGCACGCGAATTCTTTTCGCAGCACTAACGCTTCGCTGCTGCTGTTGCTCCCGACGGAATCCGATGTTGTTTTTTTTTCTTTACACGCTTGACTGATGGATTTTTGTTTTTTTTTTTATTTAAAAGTCGAGTCATTATTGCGTAGCAATAGGTCCTCCGATGAAAACGTTATTTTTCAAGGCGTGGATGAGAATATTTAACGTCTACGTGGTTATTACCACTGCGGAAAATTAACGTTAATCGCTCCTATTGGAAGCCCACGTGATCGCACGTTCAAAGACGAAAATCCAAAGAGTTCGGAATTTAAATTTCGGCCAAACGAAATAGGCAGTTGGAAACTGGCTCGTTTTGCATTCCATATTTCGTTCGTAGCCTTTGCTGCGTCTCTCTTTCTCTCTGCCACGAGTAAACCTGTATTTTTTTATGATTAGACGATCTATCGGCCGTTGGCCGATTTGAATAATTATTAGACATTACAAAGGAATTTTCGGCGGGGATTCCCGTGAGAGAATGAGAGATCGTTGGCGAAACGAGCCGTGTATACTTATGAAACCGTGTGTTTTTCGATAGGTAGCGCAAACAAATTACTCATTCAGGCGGTTCGCCTTTTCCAAAATATTCACAATTACATCTTGAAACAAATTTTAAATCCAAATTATGAATCTTAGATAATGCCACTGCTATAGCTTTGCTTCTTCGAGCTGTACCGCTCTCTGCTTCTTCCACTGTCAATCCAAGCCATTCGAAGAACCATCCCGTCGATTAATCATATTGTCATGACCCGACCAGTTCACGATTTAAATCTCCCGCGGCCGTGAACATCTGGTAGGCCTAAGGAGGAAGCTGCTTCTGTGGGACTCGTTCTCGTCGAACGAGAAAGAAATAGCCGATTGGAGCACAGTCGTCTATGGCTTTTGCTCTCGCATCATTCGCTATAATTACCGAAGCGATTATCAACGCGTCGGTTGGCTAGATGCCGCAACATTCCTACTCGGCAATGAAATTCGCCAACGGAGCTTTTGAATAAAGAATAAACGCGCCTCGGATTGGGCCGGACAAGTCGAGAGCGCGGCTACGATCTATACATCAAAGCTCTTTTTCCCCCGCGTACAAGCCCAATCTGCGAACGAGCAAGGGGAAAAGATGAAAAATTCATCCACAGCCAATAACTGCCGCGCTATCGGCTATCCCGAGGAACCTGCTTCTCCTCCTCCTCAAAATCATTTCTTCCCCAGTATACGCGTGCTCTCTCTCTCTCTCTCTCTCTCTCTCTCTCTCTCGGCTTATTCCCATCCGGCAAATATTTGTCCTAGGCCGCTCTGTAACTCTCATCGTAACGAGCATTGTTCGTGGCTCTATCAATCGCTGCAACAGACTCGCCGGCAGTCGCATTGAGGCCAGACGCGTCTGCCGGGCTTTTTCTTGCGCAACTTTCTTCGTAAAAGCGCGCCCGTTTGGCGAGGCGCTCTAGCCCACTTGGCTTCATCCTCGCCGTCGCTGCCATCCACGCTCCCCGGCCAATTAAGCCGCTCCCACGCTGCGTGTTTTATACCCCGGCCGTGTCTCCCTTCCACCCTGGTTCGATCCGCGTAGGAGAGGGGGGGAGGAGGCTGTAGCTCGTTTCTTTTTCCTACGCGCCTACACACACTCGCGTGATTGTGTCTGTATACGTGTAAACGCACCCTGGTAACCATAAGAAGGGGAGGGGGGGACCGATGAACGTACGATATATTGCCGACTGTCTGTGCGCTCCCGTCAATAAACCCGAGCTAAATTTCCACGGGCCATCGGACGTTCGTAGAGCTCTGGCTCTAATTAAAAACGTCGCCGCGCAGCTTTTGCCTTTTCTTTTCTACCTACCGTTCGCCTCCCTCCTCCTCTTCCTTCTCCGTTCTTCTTCTTCTTTTTTTTAACAAAAACGACCCCGAGTAGCGCGCTCAACGATTTTTCCGAGCAATGAAAAGCCCAGGCTAAAAATAATCAAGCCCTCCCCGGCCACTGATATGTACCGTACACACAGCAGCCACTCCCGCGTACACTGGAGGTCTGGGGATCCGAAGGAGGCGCGGAGCTGCGGTTTCCGTGGCCTTCTTTTCTTTTTTTTTTTCATTTTCTTGTCGTTTTGCTTTACTCCTCTCCTCCCGTCGCCTGGAAATTTCTCCGAGATACAGCGCTTGGTTCGCGGTCGACCGGCGGCCGAAGGAAAATAACGCTCTTCTTTCTCCGCTTCTTTTTCTCGCTCTGCGTTTGAGTCGGGTATATACCGATGATTCCGTGGACGGTATGCCTTTCCTCCCGTGGCTGCACGCGAGATACCCCGAGCTTGTGGTGGCGTTTGCGACTTTTTCGAGGAAAGCAAACGTTGCGCAACGCGAAAAATCGCTCTCTGTGAACAGCCGAGATTCGCGAGTTGAATTAATTTTCACGAGTGGCGCGCGTTTTCAGTAAGCCCGCTAATGCGATCTGTTGGATACCGATTTGCCATTTTTATTTATACGTTTGGAAAAAGAAATCCCGAAAAAAAAATTTCAAACGATCTCCATCCCGCTTCGACTAATAACGGCACATCTGTATGCAGCGGACGGGATAAGAGATAGCCATCGAGCAGCATTGTCGACCGATCGAACGCTGTCTCATTGACTTGAATATACAGCCGCGCGTCAGTTAAACAGAGGCGGCCGTTGTGGTAGGCCTGCCTTATTATAAGCCTGTCCGATAAGCGATCGGAAATTCGAAAGCAATTATAAGCGCCGTTTCAAATGCATCCTCCCACTTTCGGCCAACGACAACCTCAGGCACGCATATATAACACCGCGCGCGGCACCGGTTCCGAACTCCACGCGCGCACACATTGACAAGCGCGCAGCTTTATCCTCTCGGAAACGAGTGGAAATTCAATTTTTCAAACGGCTTTTCTCCCTTTTATTAAAGACGCGCGAGCGCGGCCGCCTTCCTTCCAGATAATCGCTCTTCCCTCCTCGGATTTGAATAAACCGCTCTGCCGCGCGGCTATTCACATGCAACGACCCGGTTATACACTTAACCCCCCCCCCTCCACTCTCTCTCTCTCCATCTTCCCTCGTTCTCGTTCTCGCGCAAAGTGGAAAAGAGGATCTCCGCGCGCAAAATCATGCAGCTTCTGCGCCTCGACTATATGAAGAATCGCCCGTTTTCCCGCGTACGCATTCTCCCCTTGCCGTTTATTCATCTCCCCCCTATCCTTTTTCTCTAATCCTGCCTGCGAGACATAAAATCCGAGGCGAATAAAAATTTGCTATTCTAATATCCACGCCATGGGGGGAGGAGGGGGGATTAACGGGTTAGACGCAGTTAAAGCTAAATTCGCCTCGATCTCGATTCCGAAATTGCCGCGCGCTTCTCTCTCTCTCCTTATCTTCGCCTATATATAAATACAGCCTCTTACTACTTAATTGCCCGGCATCGCCTAAAAACGCCATAGCTCCTACGGCTATACTAATTTTATCTCTTATCTACTCCGGCTAATCTGCGCAGCCGTAAAACAGCATAAGCGCCTCTCCGAATCCGTTCGAGCTTTAGTTTAAATTATTTATTTACGAGCAGGACTTTTGGGCCGGCAATCGGGCCTACGCTGGAAAAGTTCGCGATTAAACACGTGTTAGTGTATATCGAGGGAGAGTAAAAGGAGGGCCCGCTGCACACGAGTATTCCAGTTGGATGTAACGGTACTCGCGTGTGTCGAGCTCGGCTACGAGACAAGCTCTTTCTCTCTCTCTCTCTCTCTCTCTCTCTCTCTCTCTCTCTCTCTCTCTCTCTCTCTCGTGCGATTATTCAACACCGAGTTCACTGGCTCTTTTATCCTAAGAACACGAGTGGCGATATAAAAATAGCCAATGTAAAGCCGGGAAAATCCGCGACAACAAAGATCGAAGCTAACGGACGATGTTGCGGAGAGGAGAGAATGATTGGTGTGGGGGGGGGCGGTTCTGTTGCAAAGCGTCGGAAAAGACTCGATCCCCCCGCTTGGCCAGCCAACTGTTGTCGTTTAAAACGGCCCTTTAACAGCTAAGTCGTTATAAAGCCTCCCCTCGGCAGACGTTTAGATTTCCCTCTCATAGAGAGCTGTCCTTGGAGAGATTCTGATTTACGTCGCGAGAGCGGGTCTAATAGGACTCCGGATGGAAAAGCGCGCTTATGAAAATAGACAGTGTTGAATACTTGTCACGTCGTTAACTCCCGTGAGGAAGCACACGATTGCCAGGTGTGTGCTTACCGAACTTTTCCGGATCTTTGTCCCTTTTTTTTTCTCTACCCTGATCTTGAAAGCGATTAGGAGGTTCGTTACGGAGGGAGAGATAAGGTTTGTAGCTAATTGAAATCGAGAGAGGCCTGGTTTCTCCTTTTTGTTTTCTTTGTCTGCTCGCGCTTTTACTTTCGATTATTTATTGCTGCGTTGTTGTGTTTGTTATGATAAAAGCGACGCTACGGTTAATGCGCGTGCTGTGTGCGCCAGCGCTAATTACACCTGCAATTGGCGATCAGATCGAATAGATAATTCGTTTCGATACATCCGCACCGCGTATAAATCGTATACTAATGATCATCGTGTAAGTTTACGTTTTTCTCTTTTTTTTCTGTTGCAGGTACGTAATTACGATCTTCCAATTGCACGACTTATTTTTACGAGATGAGCTCTGGGTATCCGTAAGTATGTAATCCAAATCGATTATCGTTGAAATACGTTGCGACCGGAAAATTCAAGCCAAAAATTCACGGTCTAAACAAATCGAGTGTACACTCTCGACTAGAACCGATTTTGCTCGTTTAAACGACGTTTAGCGAACGAACCTCCAGTACCATCGAAGTCATCTCAATCGGATCTCCAAGGGTCTCTCTCGCTTCCATTCCAAATTCTTGACCGGACTTCTACGAGCAATAACACTCGGACCAGAGCCAGTTGCCCCTCCTCCCAATACCAACGGAATTATTATTCCCGTCAGGTAGTGCAGCAACAGCTCATATACAGCAACGGACGTCTCTCTCTCTCTCTTGGCTTTCCGGCCACTTGTACGAGCCATCATATACACACGCAGGCCAGACATATGCACAATACGTACATGTGTATATCTCTCTCGGGAAGTGCGCGTTCTTTGTTCGCGTCGAGCCGTAGCGCGGGGAAAACGAGAGCCGGCTTGATTAAGCTGATGCTCTCTCTCTCTCTCTTTCGAGGGGGAGAATTCCAGCTGGCGCCTTCGTTAGGGAACGTGACTGGATGCGCAACCGAGAGAGAAAACCCGCGCCTTATCGTATAATACCTCTTGCGTTTTCAACTGAGTTTACTCGCTTCTACTTGGCGATAATGACCAACGTAATCGCGCCCCGAGCTTTATCGATGATACTCTTGTAAATAACGATGAAAATCCTTTATTTCGCGCTGGAGTTTTGAGCGCGACGAAAACGAAACATAAAGAGGAATATTAAACCACAAGATTTACGAGGCTGGGGAAACAGCGTAATTGGCGACTAGAAAAAAAAAGCGGAGGAGAGCTTAGCAAGAGGAGCTTTGACACTTGCCGAGCAATTAATAAGATTATCGGAAAAGCCGTCGACCTTCCGCGTCTAATGTACACGCGCCATCGCGGCTGTTCTCACGCGAGCGTGGCGGATAAACCCCGAGGTGAAATATACAGGCGGAGACCGGAAACTCATACTGCTTCCGCGCTCTTTCTCTCTCTTTTATTTTCCAACAAGCGTATCTTTCTCTCTTTTTCGGAATTCGGGAGTCTTATAGGGAAGAAAACTCAGGTTCGAGTCGTCAAGGGAAATCGTCACGGAAGCTTCCTACGTAATTTTAGATTTCACGAAACAGCTCGGTTCGCGCATTTGTTGAAATCAAAGCAATAATCGCGAGCAGCCGAATGAACGATGTCTCTCGATGCATTTCGCAAATGCAGAGAAAAGCGCGCGAGTGACGATCGACGGAGGAGAAAAACGCGGGCGGTTAATCGTAGGCCTTGTAATCGATTGGCGCAAGCTACCGCTCCGAGAGGATCGCGACCGATGACGACAGCAAATTTCGTGATTAATCTCCACTGGCATTGTGCAAGGGAGGAGGTTGCTGCTCGCGGAGAAAGTGGACCTGGGATCGACGGACGCGCGAACCTCGAGGCGCCGATGTGGTTCGCGACGATCGCGTTGCTCGTTCAACTTGGGGAAAAAACAAAAAGGAATTCGTGCGAGAGTTTGAGGGGAGAGGCTCCGTGGGATTTGGTTGTCGGATGGGGATTTCAGTCGAGGCTGACGGTCTTGAACGAAACTTTTGTAATTTAAGTTTCGTACGAGTGATAGTTATCAATCTTTTTCAACTTGTACGCTTTGATTCTGATTAATTAAACTCGTAATCGCGGTCGACGTGTTAAAAGTTATCGAACATATTAGATCTTGAAGTGCGAAGGAAAAAGCTTGGCTTTGAAAAAAAACAAAAACAGAGAGACGAGGGATAAAAAGCGGGCGGAACTATTAATCAAATTGCAGCTCCCAATGCCGCGAATGGAATTAGGCCGCGGGCATGAAAAATGTGCGTCACTCGATCGTCGTCCCACTTACATTCGGTCTCGCGAATTAATTTCCGTTTTCATTCCCAACAAACCCGGTGATTTTATTATTATTATTATTATTTTTTCATTCGGCATTCACAACAACGATTATTGTTCTTGAGCATTTAAAAAATTCGATAAAGTTATAAACACAATTGTTATTGGCTGCGTATCGTATTTCAAACAATACCATGTTACGTTTCTCGGCTGATACAGCTCCCGGAAAAATAAAGATAAAGTCGAAGATTACGCGTGAAAACGCTCTGTTACGCACCTGACAAAATTGCAACAACATTTCGTTATTATATCACTATTACCCTTAACCGATTGTATTTCGCAAATCCGAACATGTCGATCTTCCAAATAAATCCAACAGATCGTCAATTTCACGAATTACGAACCCGTTCATCAAACTTATATCGCTCATCAAAATATTTACCCAACGCTAAAATAACATTTAGTTACACAATAAAGAACAAAAAAAAAACACAATCAAGGCTATCTTAGTATCTCAAAGATAAGACAATCAAATCACAGCGTATCGTCTCGAATTTGAGATTACCCCTCGTCTTCCCTCGGAATATTCCCCGTACACCTAATCAACATTCAATGAACAAAGCTCAAAACTATAGATGGTACCTCCGTCAAATTCCCAAATCTCCAAAGAAAAAAAGGCTCATTTCGAGCTCTACCAAACAAAGAACATCCATAATCCGCGCTTCCAGCGTTTGCTCGTAAAACCTAGCGGACTCGCGGGCAGCGGTCAGAATATCCAGCTTGCGAGTGCGAAAGAGGAGCGTACAGAGATCGGAGTGAAAAGTCGAGAGGAAAAGGAGCGGAGAGGCAAGCCGAGAGCGACAGATAAGACGGGGTATAGGAAGCCTGCTATGCTGGTGGGTAAAGTGCAGGAGGAAGGGGGAGTGGCGCGCGCCGACGATGCACCGAGCTACACCGCTGTACTATATATATGTATATACCGCTGCATCGTGTGCCTGCTGCTCGGTGCATCGGCCGCACACACGCCACCTACTCAGCTCGTGCTGTCCTGGTAGGCGAGCTGCGATGCAGCGCAGCGCCGCGCGCGGCTTCGCCTATGTATACGCGGGCGATTATTTTCCCTCTCTTCACTTCTTTTTTTTTTTCTTCCACCACCACCACTTTTTTTTGTTGATTCTTTTTCTATCTCGACAGCACAGTCTTTTGAGCGATATTTGTTTTTGGCTTTTTGTTTGCTTAATCAACTTTTTTTTTTGTTTTGTTTGCTTTTGATAGTAACGGATGGATAATAATCTCCGGCTAATACGAACCCGTGTATTTGCGATATCGAGCGGGACACTGTTAGTCGGTAAATTCTAGAATCAATGACCGAGTTGACGGTGTATTACTCTGATATTGTTTCGAGAAGTTGCACCTACAGATGGATAAAATGCGCATAATTATAGCAATGACCGATTGCTCAACGCCTCATATCATTGATAATAAACAATGCTAATGTCTAGAAGAAGCAAATTAACGGATCGTTAAAATTCAAATAAAATCGTTATGTTAAAAATTGAATCGAATATTTTATCGCGATATCGTTAGATTGGGAAAAAAGTATTTTAAATTACAATGTCACGTTGCGTAACGAAAAAGTGACTCCTTTTTTTTTTAAATGGTTATTTAAATTATACCGTTTAATCTGATATTATCTTGATTGAAGTATTGATGAATCATTTAATATTCTAGTAAAAAAAATGCTACCTTACGTCCGTACTCTATACTTTAAACGAATATTAACTTTATTATTTATTTAAATAATAAATAATTGATACGTAAAAATGACAGAAAATGGTTCAATACGGAAACTGTTGAGCGTTTATTAAAGGATAAACGCTGAAAACACTAAAACCCTTTTACCATTTTGTCAATAGCGCTTCAAACGACTTTTAACTCTAACCGATTTTCAAACTCCGACTGTAAATATGAACTAATCTCGAGTTTGATTTACGAGGACCGTCAAGGCCGACTCGTCTTGAGATCGAAATTTGAATTTTTTTACAAAAAATCTAGCAAATTTCTGCTTTGCTTAAATAGAAGAAGTGGCTTCTGACCTTGTCGCCGGACACGGCAGCAAGTGCTTTCAAAGTGATCTTTCATTTTACGCATTGAGAGAGAGAGAGAGAGAGAGAGAGAGAGAGAGAGAGAGAGAGAGAGAGAGAGAGAGAGCCACGTGAAATTATTTCACAGACTTCATAATTTCGAGTAAAGTTCTAATCACACTATTAAATCTAGATAATTTTTTAATTAGAATACTTAGTAATTGACATTAGAAATAATTTTAAATATTATTCATAAAGCCATACGAGATTCCCAATAAAACTTTTTTCCCTCTTTTTTTTTTTTAACTATCATTCCACCACACCCACATCAGTCCCAGGACACCCAAGCTCCTCATCAAAAAACCCTCACCTTTTATTCCACCAAAAACAAAAAAAAGGCGCCGCGCGCCGTTGCCCATCGCC
>JAPYYQ010003435.1:0-14126 GCA_030522585.1 Anagyrus pseudococci
CCGAAAAATTTTTCCGCCACCGGGGATCGAACCCACGACCCCTTGAGCCGACGTAGTTCTGAGGCAAGCACGCTAGCCACTGAGCCACGCCAGCTCCAAGCAGCCTTATACTTTCATCCCTTGTGCCATTCGGAGAGACCACTTTCTTTCTTTTCTTTTTCTTTTTTTTTTTGCAATGGCATTGAGTCGGATGACTCGGCCATTATGTGAGTTATAAGCTAAAGAAGCCATTTTCGGCGCGATTGTTTGGAGAATATTTTTTTACATGGGAAACAGGCATTGGAGTTTGTATAAAGTGGTGGGTGGAGTTTTAAGTTAGTTATGAGCTTGCTGCGACATAGCGGCTTAGGGATTAGAGGCTCTTAAGATTGTTTATTTGCATTATTTAATGTAAACAATGCTATTTTTTGTGCTTCATCAGTTTATTTTATTTTTACAAATATTTTTGTTGTTTTTCAGTACTGATCTGTGTTAAACAATAGAATTTTTGAATCATAAATAAAATAAATATTTTTGTTGTTAATACAAAACTCGGTAAACTCGTGAATTTTGTCTAATTCGATATCGAAATGCACTTCTCATATCGGCAGCCAGGGTGGAAAAAAAAGAGCAGGGCGAAAGTAAAAAGTCGCCGAGGTAAAAAAATTATCGCGGGACAAGGTTTATATTGACTTTCATGTGTGGCATTTCGCATTAAGAGCGGCCATTCGAGCCGATAAAAGTGAGTTTTATTTAGTGTAAATTACTAAAATTCAGCATTAATTTTAGCATAACTGCGTTATAAAGAACACCGGCTCGACAAGTTAATCTTCTCCATTCCCACGTTCTCCTATAAAACTGGCCACTCCACTCTTCCTCTCTCCTTCTCGCTTTCGCATAGCCCCACGCACGGGCTCTGCTCGCGCACGACACACGGAAAAAAGAGAGAGAGAGAGGGCAAGCGAAAATATAAGGGATAAGCCGGCATGAGAGACGGGGCTATCAGTTGTACATTCATAGCTAATCAACTGCCGTCCGTTTCATCCCTGAACACAACTCGGCTAGCCCCAATAAATTTGCCCCGGTGAGGCAATTACTCCGGGCGCGAGGTCGTAACTGCCTCCGCTCTTTCCTCTTCTCCTTCACCCAGCTCCAGCCCCTCTCTCTCTCGGTGGAAATAGTTTGGCGCGCTCTTGACATTATCGCGAGTCTGGCCGAGAGACGAAAAATAAGAACACGGGCAGGAGACACGGAGAGCAGGTAGGCAACGAGACACACATGAGAGCGAGCCTTCGTTTTCCCCCGTCACAGTGCACCTCGGCCATTCTCAGCTATACTCTTCGTGTATACGTTTCTCTTTCTCCTTCTCTTTTTTTGTATCAAAGAAAGACAGAGGGCCGAAAACGGGCGCGGCTCGATCGGCGCGGGAATCGAGACGTTCCGAGGACTCGGAGGGTGGTCTTGCGCTCGTTTCTCAATCCCCCGCTCGGAGGAGCGCGCGCCACGGCGAATGGGCTCCACCCTCGAAAACACGCGCGTTGCTGCCGATTGGACTGTGGAGAAAGCCAGAAGGATTCCGAGGAAAGTTTATTCGGCCCGAATAAATGGGAAAAGGTTGGACGAGGGGAGGGGGTGAGAGCTACACGCGACTTGTCCCTGAATCTATACTCGTTCGAGTGTGTGTGTGCTTCAAAGCAAACGCGCCGCTACACTGCTGTTGCCGTTCCTTTTCTCTCTGCTAAGCTCGTTTTTCATGACTGCGAAAATGAATGAGCTCCGGCTGCGTGGATGTCTTCTTTATTTAACGATGCCACTCTCCCTCTCGGCTCCGCCTTTTTTAATCGATGTGGATTCTTTAATTTCTTAATCTCTCGAGAGACTGTTACGCTTGACTTATAAATAATTTAATGGAGGCAGTAAATAAAAATTTTCTTTGATGTTATTATAGACTCCGAATGAATAAATCGGTGAGCTGACGGTTTTATGCCTGTCGTACTTCTAAATTTAAGAACATGTGTGCTTTTCGGAATCGTTTTCTTAATTTTACAGCAGACTTTTATTTCCAGCTAATGTTTAATTATAATAGGAGCTTTTATGTTGTGTTGTAGTATACGAAATAACGAAACAGCTTTTATAAGAAATTCATTAAATGTTTATTTACAAATTCGTAAGTTCATCGACTTAGAACGACCGACCACAAAATACGCTCAATCCAATGTCAGCAAATTTTTTTTTGCAGGCTAGTCGATTTGAAATAATTTGTGAAACTATTCTACTGTCTTCTATCTTCATTCACTACATTTAATATTATTTTTTTGTTTTTATTTCTATCTACATATTTTATGCTCACGGGGCTAAAAAAATTATTTATACCAAAGTACAATTCGATAGAAACTTATATTTAGAAGCACATTAATTACTTGAATCCTTTTAGATGCGAAAAATCTAATTGACACGGCGAATAGCCATATTATTCGATAACAGGGCGAAAAATACGAGGATGTTTTCACAGAAGCCGAATAAATCGAGCGATACGCCGGCAAACAAAAGATTCTATTTTTCAGACGAAGCAGCAACAAAAGAGAGCTCTCCAAAAAATCGCTAAATCCTCCAGAGACTCGTGACTTGTCGTATAGCCTATTTGCCTCTCGTTTTTTATTCGCAAAAATACGCAGCCGAGGCAGAATAATCGCTCGGGCCTCGCTTGCTGAATGTTAATGTCGGAAAACAAAACCCGCTTGACATCTTATTAGGCTGGCAAAGCGAGTCAAGCTCTCGGGAGCGCGCGCGAGCAACGGCCATCTCTCAGCGCGTTTCGCTTCGAAAACGCGATAAATTTGATTCATCTATTTATCCGTCCCAGCTCTCTCTCTATTTTTTTCTCCACCTCCCCCCCCCCCCCCCCCCCCCCCCCCCCCCCCCCCCCCCCGCCCCCCCCCCCCCCCCCCCCCCCCCCCCCCCCCCCCCCCCCCCCCCCCCCCCCCCCCCTCCCCGCCCTCTCTCCCTCTGCGACCACGACCTCTTCGCTCAGCCCCCCCAAAGTGCGAGTGTACGAGTCCGTGTGTGTGTGTGTGTGTCGTCGCGAACGCATCTCAATCTAGATGCGGCGTAAATTCGTGCGCCTCTCAGGCTAATCCCGTCCTTTCTCCCCCGAAGCAAGTCCCTCCTTTCGCCCCTTTCCATCTTCCCTCCTGCCCCTTCGAGCCGACAGGTTTCCTAGGCCCTCAACGCTTCTTTAACCCTCCCCCCTTTCCCACTACCCCCAAGCCACGTGTGCGTCGAATCGCGTTTCTTTCCCGCTTCGCCATCGTATATTTATCGGCGACAAGCGCAACTGCAGGTCCGAGCCTCTTCCACTCTCTCCCCCCTCTCCCTATCTCCCGTAGTCCGAGACAAAGATCTTAACGGCTGAGCAGCGCGTTTTACGGCTATTGACGATCAAGAGACTCCGCACCGCCGCAGGAGGAGGGTATATACGCGTCGAGGGCCGGGATTTTTTACGGGCTCGAATTTTCCGAGGTACAGGCTATACGAGAGGAGAGCCTTGGGCCCGCGCGACGAACTTAATGGCCGTTTAAACGGCCGCGCGGCCGCGAAACGACGCACTGACGACCGTAACCCCCCACCCCTACCGCCTTTGCTCTTACTACCACCATCGTGTCTCTATCGAGGCAAAGCGACTTGCCGGCGAGATAAAGACTTTACAGCGAAGCTCGATCGGTTGTAACGTTATCGCGCGTCGTTCATGATCGCGAGTTATTGATTTTTGAAGAGGCCCTCACCTTCATGTCCCGAATAGCAAGTGTTCCCTGATTGATTCTTGCGATAAAGATGTTTTCAAAGCTCTTTCAATGATGTTTTGAACACTCTGCTGCTATTAAAAACGATCAAACTTTAGGTTCATTTTATAATGGGATTAGATTACAAATTATAAGATAAACAAAGTAAAAGTAATTGCTACTTTTTTCATAGATTTTTTCAGTTGTTTATCACGCTAGATTGTTTAATAGTCGAGGAAAAAGTTTATTTTTATTTATCCATTAATTTCGCGATTATTTTTTGAACGATTTAACTAATGATCTTTACACGTAGAGCTAATTAGTGCGTTATAAATGAAAATGACTTTTCTTTAATTGTTTTTCTTGCTCCTTTCTTTTCGATTAAGAAACTAAGGTATTTACCGCGCCTGAATAAATATCGAAGGAGATTACAGGCGGAGTCACTTTAAGTTTTAACGAGGTTTCCTCCGGAGCAATGTCGCTGGCATTATCAAATAATTGAGTGGTGTAATTCAGCCCTCCCTATCTCTTCTTCATCCCCAAGGCTTTTCCTGCACTTTTTGCCCCCTCCCGCTCTCATCTTTTACGCTCTCGCCTCCTCCTTTCTTTTTTCAATTCATATTAAATAACGCCGACGTTAAAACTATAAGCCTTGTTTAACGCGCCAACTAAACTAAATCTAGTCACAACCGCTAGGGTAACCAAAAAAAAAACTATAATTACGAAAAAAATGTAATAGAAAATGCAACAAAGTATTCGACGCGTCGTTTTCACCAGTAAAGAATAAACGCGGTCGGACGTATACATACATCGTTGGCGCGCAGCAATTCTTCGGCTCGCTCGACAGCGTAACGGCCATGGCATAATGATATTTTCTGGTGGGAGGCGGGGGGCACAGCTAGTCTCGTATCGCAGCCAGCACGACGTAGCAATTTCAGAAAGGGTTTCGGCGCGCCCGGAAAATCGAGCGCTCAGGCAGTTATAAGACTGGGCGCTGGCTCGAAGGTATAGCTAACGTGGGCGGGGGGTGGGGGGGCTGTGCAAGAGATAGGGGGCTAGCGTGCACGCTTTTCCGCGGGCCAACTACTCCTGGCGCGCACGTAACGAGAGTGGCTCTGCTGCTCTCTCTCTCTCTCTCGCGTCTTCTTTCTCCCTCGGAAGAAGCTCCTACGCCCCCGCATCCTTCCAGACGGAATAAACAAGCCCGCGGCTTAATGCGCTCGTACGTCTCGCGGAAAGATTAAACAGTTAATAAGAATAAGAGTCCCGCGGGGAGAAGGAAGGGGGGGACCAAGAGCCCGCGCGACGCCCGAGAGCCAGATATCTCTCCCCCTTATATTCCGCGAAAGTGCAGGAGAGGCGAGCTGTATGCGCGTGTACGTTCACGAGCACACTTGCACATATAGTGCTGGCTGCGCAGAGGATCCGAAGGAGGTGGGAGGGCGAAGGAGAAAACCAAGGGGGGTTTCTTGCCTTTCTCGCTTGCCCTCTCTCTCTCTCTCTCTCTCTCTCTCTCTCTTGCTCGCTCTTTCGCTTTTGCGAACGAAGAAGCGCTCTTGGTCTTGCTTACTTGCTTGCTCGCTCGAGAGTGAGACGGAGCGAGGTAGAAGGAGGGAAGGAGAGACGTAGGAGGAAGAGTAGCGCGGCGGGTCCCGGGGAGGGGGGAGAGATTTCCCTGGGTAGTTGGAGGGAAATGGCGGCCATCTTTCCCGCGGGCTCTCCTCGAGAACCAATCGGCTCTCGCGCAGAGCCATTAAGGCGGCAACTTCGGCTGAAGAATTGCCGCTGCCACGTTAGACACATTTTTCTTACTTTTCCTTTATTCCTCCTTTGCGCGCCTCTCTCTCCCTCCTTGGCTCTCTCTCTCTCTCGTGGCAGTAGCAGCACGCGCAAGGTGGGAGCCTGCGGTGCTCGCTGCAGCAGCCGAGTTTCTCGCTCGCTTCTCTCTCTCTCTTTCTATCTCCGGCTCCACGCGCCAAGGAGAGCCTTTCTTTCCTTTCTCCTCTTCCCTCGACTCCTTCTTTAAAGCGCGCTCGCCTCACCTCGGCTGCCCCCTTCCATTCCACTCTGCCTCTCTCTTTCTCGGGCTGGTACAGGAGGGCCCGTTTCTCTCTGCCCCCCTATACATAGCTCGCCCCCGGGCATCTACTCTCTTTTTCTCTTTCTCCCAGGGAGCGCGTTTTTCGCATCCCTTGCTTTTCTTCTTTTGTTCAACCCCCTCGAAAGGAGAATGGAAAATTCGGCTCCCGAGTACTGCCTCCTCTTCCTCCTCCCCTTCGACCCACCCCACCTCTCTCGATGGAAAGGTCGCGCGTGCTGCATCCCTCGCTCCGTCTATAGAAGCCGCTATCCCTCTCCTCGAGAGACAGAAAGATTCCCGACTGCTCTCTCCTTGTCGCCGGATCTATCGGCAGGTGGCTGATCTTAATAATGCGACGCCGCATATGCAACACACACTCACCGGGAGGGGAATGCTGTTGAAGTCTTGGAGCGAGTTTCTCTCTAAAATGAATCGAGTGAAAACAGAACCACTCAAAGACGTTTGAGTGAAATTTTCACTCGAAAAGAGTGAAGTTCACTCAAAATTCAGTAAAAACAGAGCCACTCAAAGACGTCTGAGTGAAATTTTCACTCGATTCATTTTAGAGAGTTAATATACGAGGTGACACAGGAATCAAGAGAGAAGAAAAGAACGCGTTAGGGGATGATGCGAGCGCTATGTTCGCGGAAGGCCCAGCAGCAGCTCTGTGTGTCTGCCTGCGCGGACGTGTCGTTCAACCTCGAACTGCTCCTCAGAAGTCGAGAGTGACCGTTAAAAATTCGATGAATTACTGCGACAGACTCTCTCTTGGGCGAGGCCGTTATTCCGATTGATGGAGAAATGTTGTCTGTAATAAAAGAGATTGAAATCGACGCATTTCCATTTACTTCTCCTTTTTTTCGAGAAGCTCCGATAATTTATGAATTTTTTCGTGGTTTCGTTATTTCGTCACTTGAGCTCGTGTGTTAACATTGTGCTTGTCCTTTAGCGTTTCATAAAATTTAAAAGTGACACATGACACGCGTAAAAGATATTTAATGAACTATTGTTAATACGAAAAACACACTAATAAATGCAAAATCAACAAAGACGACATTTATGCATTATTATCGCTTGTACATAGTGGCTGAAAACGCGCCAATTACAATAAAAGCAAAAGCGACAGCAGCAGACATCCGAACCGCGAGTTAAAAATTATATCATCCATAAAGTTGAAGCATCGCGCAACATCAGACACGCGATGCTTTCATGAATAACGCGAGAAGAAAGGCTCATCTGAAGTGTGCGCATATAGAAAGGAGATCGAGAGAGAGAGAGAGAGAAATTCTAGAGACGCCGTCGCAGCCATAGCATCACGTCCATCTCTCTCGCGATTTCAAGAGCCGCACGCACAAAGTCAGACACCTCGACGCAATAACGCGAAAGCTTAGACGGGCAAAGGGGGGTAAGGTACAGGGCTAAAGCAAAAGAGGAGAGAGAGGAGACAGGATTTACGCGGCCGACTATTTCCGTGCTCTAGGTGTGTGCGCGCACACGTCGCGACCTCGGGGAGCCCCGGGTCTGTGGGAAACGCGACGAGGAGCGGGAATAATGGCCGCTCGTAACTCCTCGGCGCGACTAATGCGACTGGCGCTATTGTCCCCCCAGGTAGGTGTAAATAAGAGCAGAGAGAGAGAGAGAGAGCCACGGAGACGCGGACCGAGTCGCGAGATTGAGTGCAGTCGAGGACATTGTCGCCGAGACCGGGGATGAGTGTGCGTGAGAGAGAGAAAGTAGAGAAGGTAGACGTGTGCCAATGGGAGGAGGGCTGCGAGCCCACGACAATGAGCTCGAGAAGGAAAAAGTGGAGAGAGAATGAGGCCCTTTTCCACGTTCAGCGAATGACGTCTCACTCTCGCTAAGCATCTGCCCTTATTTTTTCCCCCGTCTCAGACTCGGCCCGTGAATGGAGAGCCGAGTCTCCTTCGAACACGGAGACTGACGAGCAGATGGATATTTATACATTTTTCTTTCTCTCTTTCCGCCTTTTTTCGGTACACACGCGCGCGTGTACTCGTGAGCAAACGGAAACGAGATATTAGAAGGACGAAGTGGCCCACGTTTTGACGCGTAATGGCTTGCTCGTCGTCGATTCATCCTGCGGTCGAAATATTTTTTGCTGCTTTGTTATTCATCCTGTGCAAGGATGCTGCGGTATAAATTTTCTACGCTACTCCTTTATGCGCTTAGACATTTATGCTTTTGCGTTACAAATCGGAGCTGCTCTCTCTCGAGAGAGAGCTGCTCCCGTCGGTTGCGTCTTCATTTAAAACGAATGAAGCGGTTATTTGATTTTGTAATGGTTAGATTCATTGTTGTCCAGCTGTTGGAAAGCTATTAGATTTATCTTTTTGAAAATGGAAAATTTTGTTTTCGTTTATTAGCCGTGTAGGATTTCTAATTTTCAATTTTATCCGATTGGCACACGTGTTGCCACTGATTCGTTATTATATTTTTTTTTGTGAATTTATAATTATTGTTTCAAGCATGTGAATTTCCAGTTTCATTTATTGCATAAATAAAGACCATTATTGTTGCAACCTTGTTCAAACACGTACAGAGCTTGTAACAAACTAATGGCAGTTAAATTCTCATCTTACAACCTTTACGATTCTCATTATTATACGATGTTTTTATACTCTGTTGTAGGATTTTTACATTTGTGCAAAATGATTAAAAACAAGCAGTTATATTTGTCACTATAAAATAAAACAACTACGTTATTGTAAAAGAAACCATAATCATCTTAATTAAGAGCTCAAACGACATCAAAAGTCATAATATTATTTCACTCCACGCTGATGAAATGTGTCAATTTAACGGCCAAGCCATATTGTAAAAAGCTACCTGAACCCTTGGAACATAGCAAGGCGGTTCTCCTGCAATAATCAGACCATATCTGCCCCCATCGGAGTCTCGATCTTCATTCACATAGAAAGGGGGAAGCTCTTGCTTTTACGTGCTCTCGCGCAAAACGGCGCACACACAATTTCGGCAAGAGAAGCGAAAGAGAGAAGGAAAGAGAGAGGGAGACCGCCGCACCGGTTTTATTTCTTTTATGGGTTGTTTCGTCGCCGCGCCACAAGCTATTTCCAATTCATGGCCGGAAAGCCCTCGCCGCGAATATCCACTCTCTCTTTCCCTCGCGAGCATGTAAGTGACTTCGGCCCCCACAGCTTGACTTACGATTATAATGCGCGACTGTACTAGCGACTCGTCGTTTCGCCTCTGTTCTCCCCTTTACCCCCTCTTGCCTCCCACGCTAACCCGAGAATTTCGGTATTTTTGCAACTCAGACTGGGTCTTTCCTCTACTCTCTTTCTCTGGCGTTGTCGAAACGGGTAGAGGAGGTGGGGAGAGCCTACGCGGCAAAGAACAGCCAGAGGACGGCTTCGAATGTCAGCGCGGCTTTTAATTGGATGCCGATCGCACACGTAGACGAGGAGGAATTTCGCTGGCAGTGACGAGGAGGAGAGGAACCGGTCCCCGACCCGCGTCAGCCCGGGAATTTTTCTCTATCTGATTTGAGGGCTTTACTGTGTCGCCCTCTCTCTTTCCTTCTCTTTTTCTCTCTTTCTCTCAGCCTCTGCTACGGACATTTTGTAAAAATGCCATTCCAGTCACGCGTCTCACCGTCGCTTCGGCTTTGTTCCTCCAACGTTCGTCGAGATTGATTTTTCAGTTAATTGGACGATAATTTTGCCGGAATCGGCGATTAAAGCCGTTTTTATGAAAAGTTAAGGTGCGCGTGGATGGCTCTCGGGCGATCCTCATCTCGTGATAATAAACAAGCGTTTAACTCGTGCCACTATAAAAACGTTAATTTACGACGCTTAATTGTAACGCCCTTTCTCGGACGGAGTCGGAAATAGTAAAATTTTCAAGTAGCTTGCTCGATTAACGAGAAACGCCGAGAGGCACGCACGCGTGCAAACGGTTAAAGATTAATGAAATTACAAGAGCGAGCGGCTGGGGAAAGATAAGCAAGCTGGAGGGACATAAAAATACAATCAGAAAAGCGATGTAATCTACTCGGTACAGCATCGTCAAGGTCCTTCACGCTCCTTAAAAGTCACTTACAACCGTTCAGATTAACGAAAACGACTGGTTCATTTGGGTGGTCGCAGGGGGGGAAAGTCCAACATTGAAGATCATCGAAAAGTGGTCGAGTAAATGTCGAGCCTTCCCGGTGTCTAAGGGTAGGTAAACTGCTGGCACGCGCGGAGGGAGAGAGAGAAAGCAAAGTACGCTTTGAGTTTATGGCGAGACAGAGAGGAAAGGAGATGAGACCGGTAGCAGCGGCGGAAGCTCCCGACCAAGTCGTCAAAGACTTTTACGAGCGAGTTACGGGATTTAAAGTGACGATGATGCAACCTCAAGGTGCTCACTTTATTCTTCACGGCCTCGTAAATGTAACCGATGTCACTGTCAGATACGTTTGACTACTACGCTCGTCTTTCTCCCTTCGTCACCGAGCCCTCCTTTCCCCCTCTTCACCAGCTTGGCCGTCCTTAACTGGCACGTTTCAGTGCTGCAGGTCGATGGACACCCACGACCAGTTCGACTGGCTTTTCTCTGTGGCAAACTTCATCGGATCTCGAGAGATGTACTCGTGTGCGCGCACTTCGATGGATTTAAGCGAGTAGAGAGAGAAAGCAGCAGATGAAGCGAGGGCTCGTAAAAATTTTTAGAGCCACATTATATGGGCTTTTATGCGTTCAATTGCTATTCAAACGCTGCTGGCACTGCGATGTGCTGTTGCCGCTCTATAGGAAATTCGTCGATTATTCGCGCGATTGCAGTTATTACGACTGCTCGTAATAAAACGACAAATTCGTGCCAGACGGTTATGTAAATAAACACGTAATAATTTATTTGATGGGTCAATAAAAATTTTTTTGCCGCTTGCTCGCAACGCGCTCTTTTAAAGGACTCGGGAACTAACTTCGTCCTCCCTCGATGACTGCCATGGTAAGGATCCTTTCCAACGCTCGAGTATATCAACTGAGTTGCTTGTCTTTTACTTTTAACGAGTTATTTTATGGGATTTCGTTTCTGATTCTGTTGTCGGACATTTATTGTACCGCGTAATTTTATTTCAGTTGTACTAGTCAATGCAAATTATTTAGAAAGCGATTAAAAATTAGTTATTTCTCTAGACAAATTTAGATAACGTTTATTACGAACTGATGGTATGACGTAATTTTATCGTTATTCGGTAAGTATTATATTTTTCGCTAGACCATCGTCAGTAAATTATTATCAGTACATTCATGAGCGTATGAATAAAAAATTAATAACGATTTAACGTGATATGCAAAAATTTCTACTTTTAAGCCTTTAATCGATCAAGTTCGTATTATTTTTTTAAAATTAAACGTTGCAGTTATTTTCATATCTTGCCAATAATTTTTAAAATTATAGTAATTTTTTAAAAGTAATTTTTAGTTTTATTACTTTTTTCAATGAGATACAACATTTTCAAACATTTTAAAACATTCATTTATAAACCTTCAAAATAATTTTAGTATGGACAAAAATTAATATGTAATACAAAGAAATAAAAGTCCGAACAAGTTAAAAGATTATTTAAACCAGATATTTTGCGTTTTTCAAGAAACAATGAGACACGAGAAAAATCTTTAGTGAACCCCAAGTCGACCACTCCATTCTAAAAACATCAGTCCCCGAAACATCGCCGTAAATCGAAAACAAGCCGGAGCTAACGCATCCGTAACTACTGAAACCCAAGGGGGACTGCTCTCGTCAGGCATTCCGAGACGGACACCGAGCGTAGCCCCATCTGCGGGCATAAACGGCAAGCGGACTTAACGAAGACAGGAGAGAGGGAGAGTAAGCGTGGTGTTTGGCGCAGCGGGTAAGCCGCGTGCGCTCGGCTGCAAATCTTCAACGAGCGATCAGCAAGAGCGTCGGCAGCTCTGTTGGGCATGCTTTGGTCGCTCGACGACAGATGTCTCGAAAGGGTCTCGGCTATGCTCGCGCTCCGGGGCCCCCTGAGTTCGGGCGTCCGGGGCCGGATTTACGAGGGAATTAAAACTGACAATTATTGTTATTGCGCCGCTGTGTGTCTCTCGCGCTCGCGCGCCCGGCTAACAGATAATAAATGCGCCCGTAAAAGCGTTAAACTAGTGGCCGCGTTTTGTAGAGCTCTGCTTTAGTGCCGAGTCGCGTGCAACACGGCGCTCGTTAAAACCGGCCGTAAAGCCTCCCCCCTGCGGGACACCGGCCAACTGCCCTGGCTTATTCCCCGTCGACGACGACGACGTCCTCGGCGCGCCGCCGCCGGTCACGACGTGCTGCTCCTGCGGGTCGTGTAGTTGGGCCGCGGACGCGCGGCGAGCCAGACCGACCGCAGAAAGAGAACCGCGTCTCTCGTATGCATCCGTTTTTTACCGGCCTCGTTTTCTTTCTTCCTTATATTTTTTTTCTGCTCGTTTCACGACGCTAGAGTGTCGACGAGCGTTTATCTGCCGTCGTTACAGTTCCGAGGTGGCGAGGAATGCGGGACGAGTCCTCGTGTTTTTACCGCTCGCTATGTGTGTGCCGCTCGTCGGTATATACGCACACCCGGTATATGTGTATAAGTTAACACGGGCTCGGTGATAATGATGAGTTGTTAACGGTCCAAGCGGATCCTTACTCGATTCTGGTCATCAAACGTTTCTACTTGACTGCTGATGATAATTGCTGCTGTTACCATACAAGCGCTCTCGGCCTCTTGCGATCTAGTGTAAGGGGCGACCGTAAGAGTGGATTAGTGGCTAGTTCCCAACGCTCGGTGCATCCGTCCCCTCACTCGCTCTCTTTCTGCCACAGACTTTGGCTCTTGGCAATTTGTGGCCTGGCAAGGATGCTGAGTTTTTAGTTTTTTTTTTACTACGAGATCCTGCTTGATCAATAAAACTGACATTTGATATCTAGGAATTGTCGATAAGAAAAACATTGAAGAACCTATTAAAAATATAATGATCTTCCTTTTACATTCTGAAAAAAGTGTGTAATAATGTAGCAATAACGTGTTAAATAAAGTAAATTCTCACGGAGCCTGGAAATTTAATTAAATTTCAGAAGTAGCAGTTTCATTTTGATCAGTATTTCAACTGCCAAGGTGCGCTTAAAGCGGAGCAATAAAAATTTTAGGGAACTCTTTATTTTCATTGCCCTCCATCCACATGTAGCAACTTCTCGGCGTCTCCAAGGGCTTGCATCTTGCCAGGCGAAAAATGCACTCGCTCCTGTTATCGTACTACCGCCAACCCTTTAATTCAATTGATCGGATATTGATTTAACGACAGCGTCAATGCGTCACGCTCGTGATCTGTACGCTACTGTCACAACACGAAATCCAAACGTGTGCGAAAGTACCTGCAGCAGCACAGCTCGGATGTTGCTCAAAACATTGACGAAGAAAAAACAGCCGTACGTAAAAGTGCAAGAGAGCAAGAGATAGCAGCATAGGTAGTAGAAGCGCTTGGGAGCGAGAGAAAGGCAGCAGTTAGAGGCTCGTTTGATTAGCGCGGTGCGGCCAGTATTTCAGCCAATCGTGGAATCGTAATGGCCTCCGGTGCGCCGAGGTCCGGGCTTCCCGGAGCCGGCCGCTAGATGCCGGGAGCGCGGCCGCTCATAAATCCTCGGGGACTCCCGCCCATCGCATGGCTCTGGAGGCGGTGCTTACCGGCTCCCAGCGCCTGACGTCACTCCCCCCCTACGCGCCCCCTCTCTTTCTCTGCCGCCCCCTCCACCGCTCCTCGCTTCTTCGCCGCTCTTCCCTACTACCATCCATCGCTTTCCAGAGATCTCGCGCTCTCTCTCACTCGCACGCACGCACGCACGCACACGTTGCCGCGATGATGCTGATCTCTCCTCTTTGTCTGCCCTATACACAGCCTTTTAGGCTTTCTCTCGCTCTTTCTCCCCTTCCACATTCTTCTCCCAGGCAGCTATTTCCCTCGTACTCTATGCTTCTCCATCTCTCCTCGCCTCTCTCGCCCATCGGTTTGCCCGTCTCTCTTACACCCGCCAACCGTGTACCTCTCTCTCGCACTTCTGTCGCTATCACGCAGACACGCAACGCGCAATTGTACGTATACAATCCACGCACACAGGCTCATCGCGTGCGAGCGCGCAGAGAGCAGCGTCCGATACTAAGTTTCCTCTCCCGCAGCAGCTCTTATAGTGGGTTCGCAGTGGCCGATGCGCGGTAAAATTAAAAAAATAAAAATTACGAAGGTGCTAGACGTCGACAAAATTGCAAAGGCCCGGAAATT
>JAPYYQ010003436.1:0-11295 GCA_030522585.1 Anagyrus pseudococci
CTTTAATCAAATATAAAAAATATGGTAGGGAGCGAATCAGTCCTCGATTACCGTTAAAACAACGATAATTTTTATGGATCTGGTCTCTCCGTGTATAGAAGTTATTTTTCCCATTTACATTACTTCACATTTTTTTTTGTTTTTTGGTTACTAAAAGCCAGAAAAATTTGCACAATGAGCCACGCTATTAATTAATGTTCATTATGTAATTAAGCTACGACACTCATCCTGAAGTTAAAGACTGTAAAACGCGCAACCGACCGTCCGGCACACTTCTTAATCGTGTGCTTCGCGTCTCCGCTCAAAAAGGAGAGATACAGATAAAATTTGTTAGCAATCCATAAAATACCCTCAACAATATCCATAAGCATAACTAGTAAAATTGTATATATTTATCACAATGTCGATATGTATTCGTTTCGCGCTTAGAAGACTATGTTATTTGTTTCATTTTTTTGTTCTCGCACGAGGTCGTATGTTCTTTTTTTTTTAAATATTTTCATCACCACGTCCTCTCCGTATAACGACCGACGCTCGTGCGAGAGATTTCTCCACTCGAGCATCAGCGTATATTTCGCCGGTTTTTTTTTCATTTTTAGGAACTTAACTACAGCAAGATCGTACAGCTTTCCGGCGGGAGAGCGAGAGCGTCGCCTTCGAGTTTCTGTAACGGAAGTTCGCGCGCTCCAATAACGGCTATTGTGTGGATTTTCCCAAAGACTTTCTCATCTACGAGACTCGCTGCGGCTAGCAGATCGTCGATTTCGGCTGTTTTCTTTCTTTTTTGCGATGTCGAGGAAACGCTTACACGCCCGACTGGACAAACTTTTTTTTTGTTTTGTTTAAACGGTTATGATTGAGTTTGATTTTGTTCATGAAAAGGGTTGGCCGATCGAGCGGTAAAGTTTGTCGGTTGAAATAAAAAATTGGCGCTTTGATCAACGACCGGCGTAATAAAGGTAGACCTAAACGATGTAGTTTATCGACAAACTTACAGGCCAGTCTTGTCGTTTAATTTGAAAAAAAATGACAGAGCTGGTTCATCGTGTGCTCGTCGGACAACTCGATTATTCTCGTTCGGTTCAAACGTTTTATTTTATTACTGTCTTCGAGCTCGAAAACACTGGCGTCTCGACAATTCACCAACTGTCAACTATTTCGTTTTGAAAATTTACGACGTACCTGTATGTGCATGCAGATGCTGAATTTGTACTTGCGTGACGGTATATATTTACGCGCTTACAAAGGGGGAGGGGGTCGTGTATACGTGTATAGGATAATAAATTTCAACTGCTAATTTAATATTTTGCTTTTAATTCGAGCGCACGGCCTGCTTAGCTTTTTCGCATGCTAATTTATTTGCGTTTCATATCTCGCTGCTCTAAGTTCGTGTAATTTATCATTTCCCCCGCCTCCCCCCACACTCCGCAAGTCGCGCCGACGCGTTCGTTCCTTTTCTTTCGTCTATTTTATCTGCGAATCTGCGTAAAAAACCGTTGCACCAACCCCTGCCGTTCAACTGTTTCAATTTGAATGTTTAATATTCATTTCGAAACGAAAAATTATTCAAAGTAACGTAACATCAGCCCTATGAAAGCACCAATAATCAAATCGTACGAAGAACATTCGATTGCAATCAATCGGCGAAACAATCGTGCGCGGTTAATTTATTACGCCGTTCTCTATCGCGTTAATCAAGGAAATATGAAAGCTCAATTATTCGCATCAACGCTCTCGGTGGCCCGATCGTTCGCCATACAACATATCCCGGCGCGCGTAAATAGCGGCCCCTTTCGCGAGAGCGGCAACTTTCTCAATGACAAAGCAATTGCGCTAAATTAACCCGTATGCCTGATTTCGCTCTCGATTTAGCCGGGGATATACATCCACCCGGCAACAACTCTCGCTTCCCCTCCAGACCGTCCAACTTTTGCATCCGCGTCCCACCGGCAATTGCAGAGCACAAACGAGAAATTCGATCCTCCTATCGGACCCTGCCTCTCTACTCCCCAACCCGCGCACTTCCCATCACTTTGAAACTTTCGCGAAACAGAACTCGCGTTTTCCCGTGGCGTCCTACTCCCCCCCCCCACTCCCTCGACTCCCGTGAGTCCTGCAAGGAATAACAAGTGGAGAAGGCGAGCTTCTCTTCCTTAACTACGTTGCACTTGCTGCCGCTACCGGGGAGAGTTTTGCTCCGGCCGGAAGTATCGGGAATTGAACGATAGCCCCTCCGGCTAACGCGGATTAAATTTCACGTGGATTCTCGAGAGCGACCGTTAGCTTTTCCAATGCCGATGTTGGCTTTTCGATCTTTATTCCCTATCCTGTCTTTTTTTTTCTCGTAGGATGATTAATTGAAAAGAAACTTTTTCCTTCTTTTTTTTTTTTTGAAAATAGGAAATAGAAGAGGAAATCACCGCCGCGGTGATCATGTAAATCATTGAACGCCTCGGCGGCGAGTGTATAACGTGAATTAACAGCCGTGAGAGTTTTCGAAAGTGCTCGAAATAACTTTTAACAGCGCGCACGAAAGTCAAACGATGAATTGTGTATAATATTTTAAACTTCGTCCCAAGACGCGCGCTACGATTAAAACGGCAAAATGTAATTCGAAAACTTGCCGGGGCCGCGTATATATATGGGAGAGCGCATATGCGATCGATAATTTCATGAATAATTGAACAAAAGTTGGGGGGGGGGGGGAGAGGCGAACGCTTTCGCGTATCGATGTATGTATAATCCATAGGACTTTGCCACAGCTTCCCGAGATTTATTAATTGTTGGAATAACAATATCAATCTGTCTTGGCGAGAGGACATCCGCGAACGTTAAGCTCGCGAATTTTCATTCGATATTCAACACTGTATTTAATATACTTTCGAAACTTGGCGGCATTTAAATATTACCAAAAGGAGGGAGGAATATCGATTGATTGCATTCCACCGTATAACGAGGCGCAGGCATCAAAATTCAAACTAGCGCGAGAGACCCCGGCATATCCCCCCCCGCGCCACAGTCCATCGAGTCGCCGCGAAGTTTCCAATTTCAACTTTCTAATAGATCACCTCACCCCCACAACGATCTATGCTCACAGCCCGTGAAGCTCCAAGTTTCGAGTGTGTACACACGGACGCGTAATTACAGCCGTCTTCAAGCGTTAACCCCACGCTCCTTACCCTTAATTACCATAATCATCGAGTGGCCCCCCTTTTACATTGTGTACTCGGGATTTTTCCACCATACAGTTTTGTCAGCGTTGTCACCAACAAAACCCGCGCACCCTCTGTTGATCGTAATTTCTCATGCGTCCTAATATCGTCCCGTTCGCGGCTCGTTTAATTTTCCACCGGGCGCTCAATTACAGCGGCCTTTCTCAAATTAGTACGCGTGTATTCTACACCGCTGGCGACCGCTATATAACGAAACACGGTGTAGAGCGACAATAACCATCGAATAGCCTCGGTCCAAAAAAGTCGAAATTCAAAAGCCAAGGGGGGACTATAGTTGGAAGTTCGGAAGTTGGAGTACAGCAGTCCACATGCGGCGTCCGATCGGTCCAACATTAATCCGTTGACCAGGTTGTGGAGGGGGGGGAGGAGGCAGGGTGTTTTACAAGCTCTCTCGCGCGCGGTTGGAAATCCGCAGCCAGTGGTTTGGCGACCGCAACAGTTGGACTTCGGGAGGCCGTACGCGAACTTAGGAGCAAGTCACAGCCCCTCACCCCCTTGCCTCGACCCAGGCTGCAGGCCAACTTTTAATTGATTCGAGCCGAGAGAACGCCTACCGCGCGATATCGGCATCCTCTCCTTCGACGGAGGAGACTCTGGTGAACGGGGGGCCAAGCGGCTGGACGAGGGTATAAGGGGCGTGTGCGGGGGGGGGCGATGGTTAATTGCTTAACGGGAGATTTCGCGAACTAATTTGAGAGCGTCGGCCTAGAGTTTCGACCTGTCCACGAATTTACATAGCCTGAAACTGTATCCACGACGATCTGCTATACCTCGATACGAGTAGACGCGAGTTGAAAAAGAAATATATGTTATAGATGTGTATATATCGTTGTCCTGGTAGGATTGATTTCGCGCGCGCGCGCGGCCGCA
This sequence comes from Anagyrus pseudococci, assembly GCA_030522585.1. Lineage (NCBI taxonomy): Eukaryota > Metazoa > Arthropoda > Insecta > Hymenoptera > Encyrtidae > Anagyrus > Anagyrus pseudococci. Next base: position 4,104 of record JAPYYQ010003436.1, read on the forward strand.
AGTATCAGACGTTTATCTGCATAAGGGCTTTTTACCGCGATTGGTCGCTTCGACCGAGGAAGATAATAAAAAGATCTGAGATAACCGAGGAGAGATGAACGCTTGTTTATGTATATATACATCTATAGCTACATACGATTTTATTAAATGCATAAAATGTGTGACTGTGTTACTGGTGTGTCTGTCTCTGTGTGTGTCGTGTACGCGTGTCCCGCGTGTAGAAGTAGATTATACCGATACGTAAACGCAATGTTTCGTGTAATACGATGTACGCTTGATATGTATTATGTGTTTATTGTAATAGCTTAACGATTAAATGTAATAACAACTTCCAATATGGATTAGAAAAATATTAAATCTTTGTAATCTTCATATCATATATATATATAATCATATATATGTGTGTATATATATATAATCTATATTTAATCTATTATGCACCTGGTGCGGGGCAAACCCTAGCTTTTGTCTTACGCCGATCAGCCACGGACCAATATGATCCATGCAACACGCTCACCCAAGCTCTCGTCCGCGCGTTCATTTTCTTCTTCGCCTATAGAATCGCCGCGTTCGCACTTTTTGAAGCGCTAATCAACCAATTTTTCGCTTTTGCGCCTCTTTCGCTTTTCAACATTCACAACCACACGTACGCATTATTTTCTTTTTCTCTCTTCGCAATCGTGAACGTTCAATTTTCGTTTCCTTCGCTCGTTCGCTATACATAAATACGTACACAATGCACACGGAAACACGTACATCTCGTTAAACGACCTTTGCTTTTTCTCGCGCGGTTTATACTTTGTTTTTCACAGCTGGCTGTATATATGTATACGGCTTCCAAGAATGAGTCTCTCTGGATAAGACGGCTGAATAAAAGGGAGTAGTTGCAGGGGGGGAGTGACTGTAAGACTTTTCACCTGGGCACTGTGTAGCCGACGCTTTGTTCTCGCATCCTTGTTCTCTCTCTCTCTTTTTTTCTCTATTTCACGCGGACGTTTTCTCGAGCTTACCTTTTTCTTACGATTCAAGCTCGAATTGCGTGCGCTCGGCAATTATTCGCCAGCTCGAGATACATTCTCCTGACGATGGAGGCTATCGCGAGAGAGAAAAAAAAGGCAAACTGAAGCTCTCGAATATAATAACAGAACGATTGCGACACGCTAACGATCGCGTATACATCGCAATGATTTGTACTCGAGCTTTTAGCGGTCGGAACGATGCAATTATGATAACGAAGAAAAGAAGAACAATAACATTCACAATATTCGTCTTTTTCAACGGAGCTTCTTAAGTTATATATCGCTGAAAAACGAAGAAATAATTATCCGCAAACGCAATTGAAATCCGTGCCATCGTACTGCGCCATCGTTAACGCGGCCTCTCTCTCTCTCTCTCTCTCTCTCTTGCTCGGCCGACTGTACTGCGGCCCGGGTGGCTGCCGCAAACGAAGCCACTAATGCGCCCCCGGAAATGCATTGTAAAGGGGCCGCCGCCGCCGCCGACAAAGTCCACACACAGACACACACACGTGTTTCCGATTTTGCCAACCGCATTCCACGAAAGCTCGCCCGACTACCTTTGACTTGTTTTTTTTTCCTCTTTCGCACGTTTCGTCATGACGGAACGACGAAAGAGTAAGAGAGGGGCGGTCGAAGGGAGGGTGAGAAAGATAGAAAGCCTGTTGGTAAAAGGTCAAAAATAATGACGTTAAACGAGCGTAAGCGTAAGCCCTCGCGCCGAAGCTTTGCCCGAGCTCTTCAACTTAATTAAGTATATTCGAGTGGACGGCTTTAGTCCCTCTCATTCACCCTCCGTCTACCCCCTTCCGTCCCTCTGGCCCTCTCGCTCTCTCTCTCCAATCAATAGGTCAGCTTCAGGCTTAGGCCCTCGGCTATACGAGGCAAGAATTCTCGTTGCGCACGCTACGATCGCCGAGCTTGCGGCTGTTGCCGAATTCCTCGCTCCCCCCGTTGTGGCCCTCGTTACAAATGTCGCAAGCTCGATGTAAGCTAGTTTTCCCTCGGCATCGGGGGAGGTGGGATCCGTCTAGACCGATGCAGCGGCCAAGCTTTCTTCATACCTACATACAGGTGTCTCACCCAGTGTCGCAGCGAAATTTCCACTCTTCGGCCAATTCTCCCCCTCCCCCTCTCTCGTCCAGCGGCCAACAACGTCTGGCAACGTATCTTTCCAAGCACGCGCTCGCGCGTCTCCAAGTTCTCAGGCATCAAGCGCGCCGAGAGCAATCGAATGAGAGAGCTTTGCCAGCCGGCGGGAGTACACCCAGGGCCATCGACCTATCCGCTCTATATACGTAGGTGCGCCTCTGTCTGTCCGTGTGCGCGTAGGTCGCGGCTAGATGTAGCCAACTGATTTCCCGTAGCTGTACGCTTGGATTTCCAGGCGTCCCGTGGCCGAGCTCCCCTGGCAGCCTCCAGCAGCGGCACTAACTCATTAACCTGCCTTTGAGGCGCGCAGCCCCCCGGAGGAGAGATGGAAGGAAAGATGCGCCCAGAGAGGAGCCTCGGAGCTCCTCTCTCTCTCAACCAGCCGAGCTTTGTAAGCGCAAGATATTCTCCCCTGTGATTTATCGCAGTTTAGCCCCTCCCAGATATTTTCCTAGCACATAGCTCTAGGAAGAGAGAGAGATAAGGAGATGCAGGTTCCTTGGGCGCGCTCACACACACACACACTGCAGCAGAGCTCGCGCTCGGCTAACTCTCGGTTTGCCCGGATTTTTCGACTGTGCGCGCGCTCCACCGCAGAGGAGACGCAAGCTAGTATGTATAACGCCGAGGCCGTATATATTCTCGAAGATTCGGCTGCGGGGGGGGGGGGGTGGCATGCTCTCTCGGGCGGAAAGGCGCGGGAGTACGTCGCGTGTGCCCTCCCTCTTCCTACGCCAACGGAGCCAAAGTATACACTGCGAGTCTACGTACACATCGGATTTTCCGAAGCGAGTTGTAAATTCACCTCTGCGCGCTTACCCTCCCCTACCTTTGTCTCATAATCTCGTAGCAGCGGCTGTTTTCCTCTCGGCCTAGCATTATCTCCCCGAGTTTTTGAGCTGCTTCGAGATTCAGCGGGAGGTCGGTGACCTCTCCCTGCGGCAGCTTTTTAAACAAAAGCCAACGCAGCAGGTTATCCGGCTGCGTAAACGTACAATTAATTTTTCGGCCTATCGAGGCTTGGTTGAACAGCTCGCGTTCCGTCCGAGTAGCCGTATTTGGCTATTCGACTAAAGAGAGAGAGAGAGAGAACGTTATCGACGAGCAAGAATGAGAGGAGTGGTGTGAAAGAGACGTCGAGATGCGGCCTTTTCATTAATTTGTCAGGCCACGGGGGCTACTCTCGCTCGATCCGTCACATTGGCGGTTAAGCAAAGACTGTGGAAGATGAACGAATGACTTGTGTTTTCTCGCCTTTGTTTTCTCTCATCCTCTCGACTTTCTTCCCCGCCCTCCTCGCATCCCTGCTATTTCCATTTTCATGTCGCTTCAGGCTGTACATCGCGCAGTGTCGCATGAGTTTCGCTTATTCGCTTATCTACGCATGGCTCGTGCGTGCGCCTGTGTGTTCGTATGCGTGTGTGGATGTGTATATACGCGCGCGTTAGTGGATATACCAGGCTTTGGGCGTGGGATTTGCATAGCTCTCTCGGTGTCGTGCGCTTCGCTTGTACACACGGGGTGGGCTTGATGAATTAGCCGGCAAGTCTTCTTTTTCTAAATCGTACGGAACGACGCTTGGATTGCAATTTTTCTCTCGGAGGCTGGCAGGATGGGGGGAGGGGGCTGTGAGAAAAATGCGCACACGGACACGCTCGACCATTGCGAGCTCATTTGAATTCGTAACGCTCTATTCTCTCTTGTTTCCCACAGCGAAATGCGTACTTTTTCGTTCTGCTTTGTTTTCGCAAAGAGACCTAATTTGCTCTTTCTCTCAGTCGCTTCTCTCCCCCCTCCCTCTCACACTCTGTATCCGTGTGTTTTCATTTTCGAGAAAATCATAATCAATCTTAGGTTCGTTTTGCGTATTATTCGCCGCCTGATTTATTACGGGGAGGGGAGGAGGCCCAAATGAAATTGAGCAATTTGCATTTAAATTGATCGCGACCGAGAGAGAGAGAGAGAGAGAGAGAGAGAGAGAGAGAGAGAGAGAAAGAGAGAGAGAGAGAGAGCAGACAAGTGCACGCGTCTCTCTCGGTCTTCTTTCATTTCGTGCGCGCAAGCACGCGTTGTCGTCGTTTCTGTTAGAGCAAATTAGTTCAGGATATACATATTTCAATTGGCAAGCGGAAGCCAATGTTGGACGGGCAACAGGTTTATTGTATGCGAGAACGCGATATACGTATTATATACGTACGTATGCATATATAAATACCGAAATTCGTAGAAATGGCTTACGTAACAAGCTCGGCTTGGTAATTGAAATTAAAGTCGAGTTAATAAAAAAATTTTATAAATTCGAGGAAAAAAGGAGGAGGGGTGTAAGGGGAATGCGCGAGGAAAGTTAAAACTCGACTTTGGAATTCATTAATCAGACGGCGCGCGGTTCAATTTTGCCGCGTAACAAGGGAAAATTCGCATTTCGCTGGAGAGGTCGTGGCGTTAAATTAAAATTAAAGCCAGCGCGCATACAGTCGCATTCTCGGCAAGAGAGAAGTCGAAAGCACACTCGAGAGCTTTAATGCGCCGGAGATAGCCGTTGCCCAAGCGACGCGCCATGAAACGACTAATGAAAATCGTATCATTTCGAGCGTGCATTCCTACGGCCACACATGCATACACACACGCACAGTCGGACACACTTACAGACATATACGTATACACAGGTCGGCACTCGTTCCGCAAAAGCTCTGTAAGACAGTCGACGTCGCGCAAGTCGTACGTGACTCAAGGCCCAAATGAGCGTCAAGTGAATACCGCATCGAGACGTCGCCAAAGGCTAGATCGGGAAAAGCGGATATTCGGAGAAAAGGGCAAGAAGTGCTGGAGGTGAGACGGAGAGAAAGAGGAAGAAAGAGCGGATCGTGTATGGGTTGGCTTAGAGTTCGCTAGACGGCTGAGAGAAAGAGAGGGAAGGCTGCACGAGCAGAAGGAGGAGGTGGGGAAAAAAAGACGGCGATTACGAGGGAAAATAAGAAAAAGTAGAGAGAGGAGAGGGAAGAAGAGAGGTTGAGAGAGTGAGAGGGAGGGAGAGGTCATCGACTCTGGTGTATGTACAAGAAAAGCAAAGAGATGGCTAAGGGGTGGGGGCGGCGGAGAGAGACTCATTCGTCGGGCCAGCCGAGATCCTCGCCGACGAGCTCGTAGAAGCGCTGATTGTGCTCGCTGAAGAACTTGCGGAGCTTGGCGACGACCATCGGATTGACCCGGGGATGCCGGCGGCCCTTGCTCTCGCGCAGGCACTTCTCCTCGGTGTCGTCGCGCATGCAGTAGAAGCCCTTGGTGCGGTTGAAGTAGAAGTTGTGCCGGCCGATGCGCGACTCCAGCCTGAGAAAGCTCTCGATGCGCTTGAGCTGGGGCACCGGGTCGTCGATCAGCTGATCGCCGTTGACGATCAGTATCTGCCGGCGCTCGAACACCTCCAGCCAGCGGCGCATGTGCACCGCGTAGAGGGAGATCGCTATTGGACGGTAGGACTCGTTCACGCTACCGTCCGAGCGCAACGCCAGCTCCTCGAAGCTGCGCTGCGGGCCTAGGCTCGGGCCGCTCGATGACGACGACGACGAGGAGGAGGAGGAGGAGGAGCTGTGCCCGTACGGCTGGCTGAGGTTCAAGCTGTTGCTCAGGGGCGTCGAGCCCGTCGCCGCGTGGCTCCGCAGCTGAGCGTAGTCCGAGATCGCCCGCGTTACCGGCTCCCGCACTATCAGCAGCAGGCGCACGCTAGAGTTCATCGCGTGTATGCGCTCTGGTACCTAGAGAGAGGGAGGATTGCCCCCGGGCTCACCGGGCGAATGTTACTCGGATATATCTGGCCTGCATTACGTCATCGACTTGCTTCACTGCATTTCCAACTTTATTTATTTTATTTTATTTTTTTTTTTAATTGAAATTGTCTCTTTAATCAAACTGATTGAACGTCGAATATTTTATTTAAAGGCTTTTTCAATTGCTCGATTCTCGTGGATGCAGTCAACCAAATCTATGAAAAATATTGTGTATTATAAGAGAAAAATTTTTTAATTAATTTTAATATGAAAATTGATGAATTGATATACAGAAGCTTTTTCAGCGAATAAATGTCGAACGGATATTTTGACGATGAAGATATTAAAAATGTAGATAAAATTTACCGAAGAGACGTATTCATTGTTTTTATATTGGTTATGATGATATAAAGCAAGGTTTTAATCTGATTAGTGTTTTATAAACTTCTGTTTATCTGTATTGAAAATGTATATCCTACAACCTGAAAATCAAGAGGGAAACAAATTCAATTAAATTATTTACGAGTATTACTCCATTACCATATGTCAACTGTATAAAAATCATAATCCCATTAGTCTGTCGAAAAAGAGATGTAATCTCGAAAAATTGTATTTCGTTTTTTTTTTCTCCTCTTTTTTTTTTTCAAGTTCCAACGCATACACATTTTGACCTCAAAAAAGGTTGTTACGCTGTTTAAATTTTAACTCAACAAACACACGCACACAGAGTGCCGTGCATTATTAAGCTTTATTAGAAGCGAATTTGCGCGGGCAGAGCGAGAGAGAGAGAGAGAAACGACTAAAATTTCTTCGTGGCCCGCAGGATTTTAATGAAATTATACCCGAATATTTCCCGGCTTTGAAATATTAATCAGCCGACGTTTCATAATTGCACCGCGGCCAAGCGACGCGCTTATAATGCACGTATCAAGCGTTAAAACAATCTGATTTTACAAAATCACGGCGGTAACCGCGTGCCGGCCAAGTGATGCTCCCTCTCTCTTTAGCGATCAAGTGCTATATTTATAGCGTCACTTTCAGCGCTGCATTTGCGCCGATACCACATTTCCCCTGCTCTTTCCCCTCTTCCTTTACCGATAGCGCAACAACCTTCTCTTCGGCTCGCATAATTTTAGGTGGTTTTCGGTGCAAATTTATTGCTATGTACACGTATAAATAAGTATAAGTAAATTTTACAACAAAATTTTAGAAAATTTACTATACTGTATAGGTTTTGGGGGACAGACTCGAAATATATTA
>JAPYYQ010003437.1:0-11294 GCA_030522585.1 Anagyrus pseudococci
TCAAACCAACAAAGCTGTACTGTAAAACCAACAGTAAGTTCGGTTGCTGATATTTAACAGTACAGTTTTAGTTGACTTGACTATATTTTTTTCTCAGTGAATGAAATAGTAAACGGACCGATGTTTTCGAATTCCTTGCCGAAGCCCTTGAGCTCGTCGTAGACCTCGGTCTCGAGGTCATCCTCGGCGGCCTCGTGGGCCATGGCCTTGTAAAGCTTGAGGGCGACGAGGGCCTTGGCAAGGGCCTCCTCGCCGTGCTGCCACATGAGCAGGGCCATTTGTTGGCGCTTGGTGAGGACCGACCAGATGAGGAGCTCGTTGAAGGGGTAGTCGAAGAGGGCAGTCTCCTGGGTCGCGGGTATCGTCTCGGCGAGGAGGCTCATGGTGGACTTGCCCCCCGAGCCGGAGAAGGAGCGGCTGTTCAAGCCGAGGGCGCAGCTGTTGCGGTGGGCGTGCTGCTGCTGGAACGCGCCCGAGCGCTTCATCACGCGCGTATAGAGGAAGCGGAACTCCTTGCGCGTGTACTGGGATCGATAGGCGCCACCCATGAGCTTGTTGATGACCAGCCCGATGTCGTGGAGGGTGTACATGTAGCCCCGCGGGATGTGCGGCCGGACGTCCCGCAGGATGTATCCGAGGGTGTTGGACGGGCCCTCCTTCTGCCTCATTAAAACGCGCCGTTTCACATTTCGTTTGGAGTCGCGCGCTTTATCGGGCAAGGGCCAAGCCCGAGCGGCAGGGCTGAGGGCCGCTGACTCACCGTGTTGTAGAGCTCCTCGAGCCTCGGGATCGAGAGAAACTTGCGCATGGAGACTCCGTTCTCGAGCAGCAGCTTGACAAAGTCGATGCGGTCGTGCTGCAGAGCCTGCATCATCGCCTGCTCCAGCGCCCCGGGCGGCCACTTCTGCCCGTAGACGAAGATCTCGCTGCGCGCTATGTCGACCCGGTTCCAGATCAGCGCCAGCGAGAGCTGCTCCGCCGGCGAGAGCTGCTGCGAGCGGAACAGCGCCGTCAGGATCGTCTGGTCGAGCTCTTGCGGCAGGTCTTGGGATATCCGGAAGACTGTGATCTAGGGGACAAGAGGAGGCTCGACAGTGACTCTGCTTTCTTTTTTCACCCCTCTAGACGTGCCCTCGACATTTACCAAATGCTTTCTCCGCACGCACTGCAACAATTCCGAGTATAATTGGTTTGCTTGCTCGGGGGAGACTTTGAAAGTTCGCTTGATCGTTTCTAACAAGTGATCGCGCATACTTTCCAGCGGGCCCTCTTCCTCTTCCGAATCATTTTCCGAAGCGTATCTGCAATATTATTTTTTTCCTACATCTAAACGTATGCATGCAATAAGCAGACTACTCCTTATGTCTAGGGGCGACAAAAGCAAACGTTTACCGCCACGTTTTAAGGGATGCAGGTATACAGAAAAGAAAGATAATTATTAATACTTGTGCATGAAAGCAATGAGATCAGCAGCACGACCAGAGCCATCGCACACGACTACGGGTACAGGTGGTTCGTCCGTTACATATTCTAGTACCGAGCGTATTGTATTCGTGCCACCCTCGATAACCAACGCTACCACGGGTATACTGCTGTGCGTGTCTGCGAAACGACAAAACATGGACAAATTCATTACTGCAAGTCAACTTGTTGACGCACATTCACACTTGTGAAAAATGCAAAATGACAGTCGATTATACGATGACACGCTGATCGTCGTTGTTATTGGTGTCGCAACTTTATACAAGATTTGAAAATTCTATGTTTTTACTTACACGGCTGAAGCTTCAAATTCGATATATACTTTTCGAGTTTCCTTCTAAGCACTATTTCGGCGCCATATCGGCCTCCAGTTCCATTGTCGACCAAGAGGAAATAGGCATGCCGGTTGTTTAATACGGCGTACTTTGACCTAATGACAACATCCAGTTCTCAGACGGTTCAATAAGACGTGCTCGAGAGAAGAAAAATTTCGACTTACCAGGGAGAGGCGAGAGAGTCGTAGGGAACTTCTCTGCCGCGTCCTATGAGCTCGTGGCTCTTCTCCAGAATGCCCCATGGCGCGATGCCTATGCTGACGACTCGGCCCTGTCTCTGAGATCTCTCGAGTAGTAGCGCGTCGCCAACTTGCCTCGTCACGCCTAAACAAAGTTTTCACTAAAGTCTGTCTCTCGTTCTACCTTAAAACTCGTCAGGACAAACTTTCTTTTTTCTTCCTACAAGTCTCTTGACTTGGGAAACTTGGCAAACATCTCGGTCTTAAATCAGGACAAACGGGACTAGAACGCCGCAGGTCAAACCAATGGGAAAATTGATAAAAGTTTGGGAGAATAAAGGAAGAAGATATACCTGTATTTGTGCCACCTGTGAAGATCCAGGCGCCGGTAGTCTTGGCGGCTTTAAGTAAACCCTTGCGCAGGACTTTCTTTAAGGTCGGCTGGAGCTCAAAGTTCGAGCGACCGCCGTGTACAGTTATCAGGAGCTTCGGTAGGCCGAGGTTCCATTCGCGGCGTAACAACTGTACTATCGGCTCTGGCTTCGTGTCATGGGCCAATCTAACATACTGCAAACGACGTTGAAGCTTTTTAAACTGTCAAAATTATTGCGACTTCTACTGCTTATTTTTCGTATAATACGTACATACGTTGCTTTGCGATTCAGCAATTTCGAAATAATGACAGTAATTTTAACAAAGTTGGATCAATAGTTCAAGAAGAAAGTATATGTATATATCTAACTTTGATAGGACAAATGTTTTACTTGGCCCCCAGAGCCTCTTTGTCTAGCGTTACTATTTTATTTTTTTTTCTTCTCTTTTATTTCGACAAACATTTATTAGCTTCTTCCCTCACCCGAACATTTGTTCTTTTTCATTTTTTTCCATCCTTTTCCATAATATCATTTGACATGTATCCTCTCCCTCTTTTCATCCTCTTTATATCCCCACGGTAATCTTGGCTATTTTTCAAACTTTTTTTCCTCGTCCCGAGAAGCCCATGAAATCACTTTAGACAATTTCGCGGCCGAACGCGGCAAGTGCTACAATGTGGCGGATAAAAACTAAAGGTCAAACGTGAGGGAAGAAAATAAGTTTAGCAAGAAACAAGTGAAAGACGTCCCTCGAGTAATAGTAAGAAAAGAGTCGAATGGAAAAAAGGGAGAAAACGGCAACGAGGTACTTTTGCAAGTGCCAGAGTTAAGTTTACGCACGACTGATTTATCGTAGCCATTGCCGTTGAGTAGTCACTGGACCGGACTGTACTACGTACTGTTTCTAGCTAATGCATAAGCACTCTTTGTGAAGGTCAAAACTAACCCTGCGATTCTGGTCAGATTGTGGCGACTTTAATACAACGAAACGCTTGAGCGCTTTACGATGCGATACTATCTCTCTACTTTATTATCCAGGTATAGTTGAGCCCGCAAGCTTGCAGTCTCGAAGATTAATACGAGCTTTCTTTAACTGCTCCTGCATTACAATTAAAAATGTTTATTCCTGCGGTTGACTTTATTCGTTTTTTCAAATAATCAAAATAATCAAAATTTTACCACGAAAATGGAACAAACAAAAGTTAAATGTATCTACTTAATTACTATTCCACGATACGTGCGCATCCGATTTGGCTCGAGTGAAGCAAGATCCTTTTGTGTCAGGTGAAAATGTAACACAAAATATTTGCTTTTTCCAACTTTAATCGAAATGTATTTTTCATTTGAAAACAATTTAAAAGAGAAAAAAGAATATCAGTGAAAATTATTTTACCTTATTAGTCTAATGTGTTGCAAGGGACATAAGAACGTTGTTATTCCCCCGCATGAAGTTTACTGTCCGAGGGCACCGAGGGATGTAATTCATGCAAGGGAATAACTGCTTTGCCTTTTATGACACGCGTATTTTTATTTACGATTGGTCGCAGGGATGGCCTTATAATTATTCCCTGGAGAGACGTTGATAAACAGTAATTTTATATAGATTTTATTGCAGGGAATATTAGACCATCACATGACATATCCAAAATAAAATCGTTTAGTATAAATTTAGTCCGATTTTTTTTACCAAAAAATAAGTTTAAAAATATAAAGGAAAAAAGGAGAGTTAAATAATATAAGATTTACCTGGGCTTTGGTCGGATGTGGCAGTCCCTGAAACTCGATTGTGCCATACGCATCGGTGGGGCAGTGTTTCGTGTTTTTGCCAGGGCTCCATTCTTCTCGCTCGAGCTCAGCTGCTGGTCCAGTGGCAAAGCTCTGGACGTCGGCCCCAGTGCCGCAGTGATGGGTATACGAATGACCGCAGCAGCACCTGCAAAACCCCAGATCGGACATCTAGCTTTACATCTGCTCGTGTTCAATGTTACTATAGGAAAAAGAAAATAAATAAGAAGAAAAACCAAAGAGAAAGAAATATATATATATATATATATAGAGAGAGAGAGAGAGAGAGAGAGAGAGAGGAAGAGATAAAGAGAGTGAAAAAAGAGAGATCCGTTTGTGCACGTGGCTGGTCCTTGTGGTGGGCTACAAAGCAGCGGTGCTCTCTCGGCATCCTTGAGAGGCTATATACTTTCTAGTTGAGACTTTTTCAGTATGCTCGTAGTCAGCTTTCGTTGTCATTGTCAGTTTGTGTTTTACAATTTCCGTTTCATTGTTTATTTTCTTAATTTTTTCGTTTGTGTGACTGTAAGTCTTGCGAGGCGCAAGCTTGCTATTTGTTCTCTACGGAGGTGCAAATGTGAGTGGTTTTTGATGATGAGTTGTTGAAAGTGAAAAGAGCTTGTGAGGTATGTGATTTATGCGAAGACAGACATATTAATCGTGATATAATATTTTTAACTAATTTTAAATGGAAGCGACTATCGGAAATTATAGAATTACGAATTTATGATGTGCAAGGTGGTGCATTTATTGATCGTTTAAGATTACACAAAAATTTAAGTTTCAGGCTAATTTTTTTTTTTTTTTTTGAGAAATAAAAATTATCCCAAGCCTGATAGACATCTTAAGCATTTCTTAAGAATTTATAGCTAATTAAGCAATTACTAGCTAAAAATCCGATTTATTAGCTAATAAATACTTAATTTTGCTTGATTTCTACCAGGAAATATTTCTAGTATAATACAAATTTGGAGGTCGGGGTTTGAGCTAATATATATCTTTAGGTATACCCTTAAATATGGGAGAATTTTCAGCCGACTTTACCTAGTTTGTATATAACTAAATGACATCTAACTTTCATAATGAGTTTATCCCAGATTGGTTAAACCTGACGTCATTGATTAAAGTTTATAATTAAATATTTTCAACTATCAAAATTTATTACAGGTATAATGCAAAAATAATTATTACTTTCACCTTTTAAATAAGAAAAAAATATACACATTTGTATTGTTGTATTTTCTTATTCTTATCTGTTAACTTGTGAGCACACTGTGCTACTTGCGACGTACAGATTGATGAATGCAAATGCACCAGCTCGTGAAATTTCAAAGTACTGTATTTAACTCGAAGGCCTAAAAGCTTTGTTTATTTATCCCTTTGTGTGTTGTAAATTATTAAGCCAAGCCATGATAACTCTAATGTATTCTAAGCTGAAATGTATTTTAGACAAGTTTCCAGGTAGTTTTGCATCAAAGTTGTAGTTTCAGTATGGACTATATTTTAAAAATTATAAAATTGGCTTCTTTGCAAAATAAGGACTTGTATATATATATAGCAAATCTAGTTGAATTTTTTAAACAAATTTAACTGAACTATTTTTATCACAAAATGTCAAATTTTTAATTTTAAAAACGTTTTGAATAATAGAAAAAAAAACAGAATAACAAAATACATACAAGTAATATTTGAAAAAAATTAAAAATTATATCGATGTTTAACGATTAAAGTGAATCCTTTTAAAAGTATTACGATGAATAAATCATTTCCATAATATGTTCGTTCATGAACAATTGTTAAAATTGTTAAATTAACAAAATACCTATTTTTCACTAATCCACGGGAGAATGAAATTCTAGTTAAATTTTTGTCCAGAATTAAATAAAAGTAAAGTGTTTAAGATTTTTGAAGCTAAAGCGAAGAAATTCTAATAATAAGGGTAAAAAAGTGAGAATTAAACACAATACTGGTTAATCTAGCTTTCTTAAAGAATTTCTTTCTATTTTACTCGAAGCTAGATGTGACCTTTCGGGCAACAGGTGGATATAGTGGATACACACGTTTACAGAAGTACGTGTAAGAAACGACGCTCTGTTTTACAAAAGTGCGGAGACGGGGAGGGCTAGCTAGAAAACGGGGGCTGGGGGAAAAGGGGATATGCACAATTGGCCTTTTTGTGCCTCACCTTGATGTAGTGATCACGTCGTATTCTGCGTTCTCATCGCCCTTTACATCTCCTAACCTACAAAAATGTAATGAGAACAAAGAAAAAAAGGTAAATCATAACAAAACAATGATGGTAATGAAATAAGCAATTATTTATGTTCTTTTTATTCGTCATTCTTTTTTTTCTTTTTTTTAAATGACAGTGCAAACGTAGCTACGTGGCACAGATAAAGAATTTCGCAAAAAGCCTGCGACTGCTAATATGATGTGAAAGAGAAGAATGTTTAGATGAAAAAGTAAAGATTTATTAATTTAAAATAAAAAATAAGTGAATAAATAAGTGAAAATCATAAATTAAATTTTAACATAACGTAAGTTATATTGTAATTCAAATATATTGGACAAATAATTTTGTCAAATGATGTTCTTTTATAAAAAATATTAGAAAAAATTTCAAGAAAATTATTTTCTTAATTAATTCCCTACTAGAGTATCTTAACTCAACATTTTAGATTCTTACTCCAAACACATATTATTTCGCTTTTTCACACGTTCAGCATGACGTTTGTAGGAGGTGTAACAACACTTGCAATCAATGCGTGAACAATGGGATAATGTTTAAGCAATTTAAAATGAAAAAGATGCAGTGTATAAGGTTGTCCATGATATACGATGATTGTAATCAATAACGATGTAAATATATTTGTTAGTGTAATTACAATGGTCACAATTGATAAAAGCAATAATTTTTTTTTTAAATTGCCTGCAAAATTTGCATTTACAAATATTTTTTTAAAATGCTATGTTAAATGTTTTAAATAGAATGGTATGTATCATATATCGTCGCCCCTAGCGAAAAAGGAGACTGTTCAAATGCCTCGCGAAGAAGTGCTACAGTTCAAACTGCCGCGAATAAGTATTCTTATTCAAGGGTTTGCCGCAAACAACTATTACGATTCAATTTCCTACCGAAGAAAGGCACTATTCGCAATATCGCCGCGAAGAAAGGCACTATTCACAATCTCGCCGTGAAGAAAGGCACTATCGCAATCTTGCCGCGAAGAAAGCGACCATTCGCAATCTCGCCGCGAAGAAAGCGACTATTCGCAATCTCACCGCAAGTAAATGTACCCTTCGGCTGAGATTTTAAATGTATTACGCGTCCTTTGTGGCCTTCTCCTTATAACAAATGGAGAGAAAGAGGAAAAGCTCTTGCTTATCAAATAATCTAACAGCATAGACATCATTATCTAAGTCTCCACTAGCAAAAGCCTTCACTTCCTCCAGAGCATCACGGTTATTATCACGATTTACTTAAATTTTTAATACAATTATAATTTAAATATGTTTTTTATTTTCTCCTTATTAGCTTTTGAAAACATTACATTTAGAGAAAGCGAAGGTTTGTTTATCTGGGGCGAGATTGCCAATAGTCGCTTTCTTTGCGGCGAGGTGGCGAATAGTCGCTTTCTTCGCCGTGAGATTGCGAATAGTGCCCTTCTTCGCGGCGAGATTGTGAATAGTGCCTTTCTTCGCTGCGAGATTGCGAATAGAGCCTTTCTACGAGAGAAAATAACGAAGTATCCTTTTTCGCGAAGCATTTGAACAGTCTCCTTTTTCGCTCGGGGCGACGGTATGTTAAAAAATTAATTTTAAAATAAAAAAAAATTGCCGTGATTAATTATACTATGGGTGTAAAAACTACTTAATGGCGATTTTTATTTAAAAAAATTGTAATTAATATATTTAAGCGTTTGTAATACTTATAATAAGATTGATGAATTACCCTGCTAGAAATTCGAGTTTCTCCAGCCCTTTAATTTCAGTTTACAATTAAGTTGCTTCAATTAGTAACTAACTACGTAACTTTCTACTCCAAGTCTTGAAACAATTTGAACTTTAAACATTTTGAACATAGTATGTTTAACATATTAATAAACTCTTAATATTACATCGATAGTCATCAGTAATGGATTTTGAATTTAAATTAGGTTATTGAGCTTATTATATAGGTTTTACGAATTACGATTTTGTAATACGTAGGTACGTAAACTAATAATCGAAATTTTAATATTATTAATTGATCCAAGTTAGTACATGATTAGTGAAGCAATTTTTTACGGCCGCAAAAGCTTTATCATTCGTGACAAGTTTAGTAAAATAAGGAAAATAATATTTTATTTTTTGCTTTTAGCTTTTCCATTGCCACACGGTGTATTATAAATTTCGTTCTATAATTGCAGTGTAAAACGAAAAATAATATTTGTACTTAGCAATAAATATTTGATCAAAACTCACCGATGCTCGTCTTTTGCACTTGGTATGAACTTTGTACATTCTCTTTTCTGGAAAGTAGCTTCGATCCAGCTTCGCTCTGTTGTCTGAAAATTGTTACATTACAGAACAAATTACAAATATTTCGGAAAAATATAAAAAAAGTCATATACGTTATTTTAAATAGTTTAAAAATTGAAATTTTTGCTACTTCAAACCAAAAATTGAAAGATATTGAAAAAAAATAATAATGTATTTTCAAAGCTTGCAGTTGCTGCTTTATATAAATATGCTGAGATGGATAACATTTTTGTTTAATTATTATTTCTACCAGGGAATTTATATGATTTTTGAAAATTTTTTATTTTTGTAATATGCGTGACAATAAACAAATAAATGTTTAATCTTCTACCAAAAGTGAATTAAAATTTCTCTAATTTTACTAAATTTATTTATAAAAAATAAATAATAATAACACAAAGAAAATGCTTTGATACTTGTGAAACACACAAAAATAGTGCAGGGTAGAAATTTGATGGACATATATGAAGCAGTGATAGCGTTCAAAAGTGCAGCAATGATTTAATGTCATTAAAAAATTAACAATTAATTTTAAATGTGTTATTGTTTGATTGTGTTTTTTTACATTGAACATATAATAATTTTAAAATGAAATTTTTCATGTTGTATCTGATAAAAATAATTCTAAGCTTATTCTATCCAGATTAAAGATTACTGCTTTCAATAAAGGAAAAATGTGTACATCAGTGCTTTACTGATAAGTATTTCAAAGTCGCGCTAAAAGAAGGTTGATTTTCAGGTGTTTGATCAACCGTCGATGTTTATAATCAGAACATCGGGTAAGTTAGGCGTTGATAAAAAAAGAAAGTAAAAAAACATGTCAAGAATATACCTTTGCCTTTTTGCGCTTAATTCTGGGAGTATGAGCTCCGCATATAACACTTCCAATAGCCATCTTGCACACCTTTGGATCTTGCTGTTCTCAACCTAAGTATCATCCGTCGTGAAACGAATAATGGAAAGAAAACATTAAAGAAAAACATAAAAAAACGTTCCGAAGATGAATAAATATAATAAAGTTAATGGGTGCTTTGGTTAAAAAGTCGTCAATCAACGGCGTTACCGCGAGCATCGAATACTCGGATCACAAGGTATGCATATCCACAATACACAACACGATAGTCGCACCTTTGCTTCGACGACACGTTCATTATGCACATGACGTATGCATCACTAGTAACTTGCTGTCACCATCATTTGGAAAGTGAGAGAACGAGGAAGAGGAAGAGAGAGAGAGAGAGAGAGAGAGAGAGAGAGAGAGAGAGAGAGAGAGAGAGAGAGAGAGATATTTCGTTAGGCTCTCGACGACATTCGCGATCTTTCCCGAGCTGACTTTTCCTCCGGCGAGGTTTCGATTCCAAGTGACCGGCGCCAGTAGGAAAAATTGACGGGAGCGGCCCGAGACGATTCAGTGAAATTGTGCGCGTTAAACGCCGCCTCGTGCGTGAGCTCGAGATACGCAGGCTCTCTGCCTCCGTCTGCCTGCGTCTGTGTGCGCGGCGTACGTAAGCGCCCGCGCACGAGATAAGATAAATTTGCATCAGATAAGGGAATAAGAATAAAGCAGAGACGGCACTAGAAGAATAAGAAGAAGAAGAAGAAGAAGGAGAAGAGGCGCCGAGGGGACGGGCTCGTTCGGCCGGGGCCCACGCTCTCAGACGATTCAATTATACCGAGAGTCCGAGATCTCGATTCTAGACCGAAACTCTACACGAGCTGATCTTGTCCCGGACGGAAAAGCTTCATGGCTAAAGTCGAGACATCCCAATGTCTTTTTCTTTTTCCTTCTCTATGTACATGTCGCTACTTTTTCTCTTCACCCGCAATTTTGCGGCTATCGCCGCGCGTATGTGTTATGTGCTTTGATGAAAAAGTTTGCCGATCGCTCTTGAAAATCGAATGTCGAATTCGATGGATATCGGCAAGGGCGTTCTTCTTTTCTTATCGCAATGCACAAGAAACGAATTGACGTTATTTTTATTGGACACAGTTAACTTTCAGCAAGATCACTCTTCTGGATAAGTTTTTAGAGCGGCTTTTATTTCTGCGGCCGAGGCTAATTAGCCTTAAAACATGAACATAACAACTTTGAAAACCCGACTTTTTTAATGGCTTTTATATATATTTTTTATAAATTTTTGTTTAATTTTTTAAGAGTTAGCTACATTTTTTAGAAAACAAAATATGTGATAAGACAATTATCACATACAATCGTTCGTTTGTGTTAAAGAATGATAAAGTCTATTTGTGATTGCTGATAAATTTGTTACATGTTTATTAACGTTTAAGAGACTTCCTTTTTTCAATATCAATTCAAACAGTTGTCTGACGTGTATAAGTTTGCAAAAAGATTAATGTAACTAAATTCTCAAATTTTTTTTGTCGTACATTGTAAAATGATCGTGCTCATTTGAACGATGAACATATATCGTATAGATTTTTAAAAATCTCAAAATAGCAGTACTAATGACATAAACATGAAAAATTCTATTTATTAGAGTTCAAAAGTATTTTGACAATACTACACTGAGAAAACACATATTATAATTTTTACAAATATTCTAGTAAAAATTACAATAGTCCATAGTAGTGCTCGGATATACTGACATTCTTGTGAT
>JAPYYQ010003438.1:0-19654 GCA_030522585.1 Anagyrus pseudococci
CTATGTGCTGCGCTGCCTCTTACTTAGGTTGAATAAATATATATTTCTTATATCAATCACGAGTTTATGTGATTCATTCAACCCTCTCCTACCTCTGATGATTTTGGTGGAGAAAAGTGGTACGTACGCCACATTGTCATGTAAGTTGAAAAAACGTTTTATTTAATTTTTATTAATTAAATAAAATATATTTATAAATTACATATTTAAGTAATTTTAAATATTAATCGAAAATTGCTCTTCAGTTACATATTAATGTTGAGAAAGCACACTGCTAAGATAGTTAGCAGCGGTTTTTTTATTTGTTCAAACAATTATTGCAAAATTGAAAATTTTGAAAAAAGAAAAAATAGGGGTACTTTTTTTTTAAAAAAGCTGACGTTCCCGCAAGAATTATAGGGGACTTAATGGGTTAATGCAGCTGCTTGGCTTATTAAGGAAATCAAATTTTCTTGTGTAAAATTAGCAGTATTAAGAAGTATTAAAAAAGAACTATTTACATAACAAATCTACAACTAACGAATCTCGTAAAATTAGTTTGAAAGTATTTGAGAAAATTAGATGGGGATCATCACAGTATGTTTGGAAAGCATACTAATGAACCAGAAAAATGTAAAAGAACTAGCTATTAATCAAGAAGCAAATTAAAAAAATGATTCTAGGAAAATGCTTGTAGAATTCGAATTTTGGAGTTGTAATAAAAAAATTCATCGATTTTTTAAGACCAATAACGACTTGTTTGATTAAAATTCAATCCGACAACTCAGTTTTTTGGTTTCTGGTGAGTAGCGCTGCTGGTGTCGCTCTCACACCGTTTCTCGCCAAATTTGATGTTACAAAAAATCTCTCTCGTACCTCCAGGTAGGCGCTATTTCCTTTTCTGGGTCTTTTCTGCCTCTTAGAGACAAGAAACTGGCGCTTTTCCGAGTCCTAATCTCTGCGGCTTGGTCTACAAAGTGGAGGGCTTTTTTGCTGGTATGCTGCCTTGTCCTGCCCTGCTGCTGCTCTCGTGCTACTTCTGCTTTGCTTGCTACAACAGGTCAGCGTGTTTTTTTTTCACCAGTGTGTAAAAAGTGAGAAAGATTTTCTGGTGCACTGTGGATATTAAGTCCTGCACGTGGCGCCGGTTACCATCCGTCGGCCGTGTGGAGACCTGCAGCGAGGTCAGTGCCGTGCGACGGCCTCAAGTGGCCCGACCTTACGTCAGTGTCAGCCTATAGCACTGTTCCCAGTCTGCTGCTGTTATTTCGCTGTGACACTGGTTGCTGTTGGACAGGCGCTTTCTCTGCCGATACGGTGTGCTGATAGTTGCCATTTGTCGGGCGCTTCCTATTGCACGTCAGCTGTACGGCTGGTTGCCGTCTACAAGAAGACGCCGCCACTACTTTCAACTGTCTGGCTGGTTGCGGCCTGTCGGGCGCTTCTTGTCACTCTACTCTTGTCGTCGCTTTTTTGAACCGCTAGCATGCCTCCAAACACCGCGCCCTGTTTTATTTTCTCGTTGATGCTCACCAGCAGCAAACCCGGTTATATCTGCGGGAATTGTGCCAGGCCGATGCAGACGGTCTGTAGCCCTCCAACGACGGTACTAACCGACAGGAACAAGTCCATCAAGGCGTGTGGGGTGTGTCTCGCTGAATCGAACGATGATGTGTCCCTCGTGTCTGATCCCTCGTCAGCACATATGAGTTTGGGGTCCACATCATCGACGGGCCGGGCCACGGCCCTTGTCCCTGTCTCTACTCCCGCAGCCTCTACCTCTACCACTGAGAAAAATCTCCAGAAACTGCTGGCCAAATTCGAGTGTTTCGACTTCACCAAGCTAAACAAGTTAAACCACATAGAGGTGATGCTGGGGATCCAGCATCTTCTCTATGTGGGTATCCAGAGGACGGTGAGTGTCCTTCCTAAAGTCTTGGAGAGGCTTGGAAGTCACGATCAGGCGATTGAGGAGCAGAAAGGGCTCCTGGAGACGCAGGGTGCCTCTATCCACACCTAGGGTTAAAGGATACGAGAGCTGTCCGAGGCCCAAGCCGGACTCTCCTCCAAGGTGGAGCAATCTATTGCGATGGGTGGTGGCATAGCTGACCTGTGTGTTGCTGAGCTTGTCGAGAGAAACGGGCGTCTAAGCCAGCAGGTCACTGTCCTTCAACAGATACATTTTTCTCTAGGTAATGACCTGGTAGTTAGTGGTTTACCGACTGACGCCAGGTCCGAAATTCGTCCCATTGATATGGCCGAAGCCAGGAATATAGTTAATACGCACGCCCTGCCGCGTCGCACGGGCGATATTTCGACTGGCGCCCATGCATCTGCAGCCTCTGCCTTTACTATTGACTCTGCTACGACGAGTGCTCCTTCCCCTGACTTGCGAGTAACGCTGACATCTCCCGCAATTGGGCAGCAAATTGTGGACAGCAAAATGCCGAAGGGGAAGATGGTCCTTGGCGAGGTGGAAAGTGTTACATTGGCTGCTGCGGCTACACTGCCTGCGTCCCCTACCGCAGCAATTAACGTCAACTTTTTCCTCCCGCCTGATCTGTATAAGCTGCCTAGTCGCATTCGACGTGAAGCCAAAAGGCTAAACTTTTAAACATTCGTCAGGCATGGCAGGATCTTTGTCCGTCGTCGACGTGGTGAGTCTGCAACTGACATCGACACTGAGGCAGACTACGTAAGTTTTTCGAAGCAGCTGCAGAAGTTTCTACGTCTCTCCCTGCTATCTCATTTCCCTTTTCTACTGAAATTGATTCTTCACTACCTCCCTCTGTCCCTGTAAACACCACTGCTTCTTCTGTTACCATTCCTGATCAACTCTCTATGCCTTCTCTTGTCCCCTTATCACTCTCGTCCGGTCTACGTGTCTGTCTTCTCAACGCTAATTCCCTGAAAGTCCACATGAAGCAACTTCGCCATTTTCTTAAATCTCAACCTCTTTTTCATATTATTGCAGTAACGTAAACCTGGCTTAATCTCCTTGCTGACTCGGCCGTCTCCCTGGACGGCTACACTTTGCATCAGCGTGGTCGTGAGGGCGGAGAGGTCGCGCTATATGTTCACTCTTTGTTTTCGGTCGTGCATCTCTGCTCTTCTAAAGGTGCTTGGTGCGGTAAGCCTAGTGTACCGGAGTACCTCTGCTGCGAAATTAAGTCGAAGGGTTGCTCGCCTATTTTTGTAGCCGTAGTCTATCGTCCACCCCAGACTTCCTTCACTGCTGGAACGAATTTTATTGCAGACCTATCAAATCATGTGCACGATTTTAGTACTAAAATAATACTTGTCGACTTCAACGCGGATCAGCTGTCCTCGAGTGATGATGCGGCCTTCGGTAGGGGCTTTCTGAGCGGTAACTCTCTACAGTTGGTGCCTCATGGTGCCACACACATCTTCTCCAAGGCTGAGACCTAGGTGGACCTATGCATGGTGGACCAGCGCGATCGTATACTAGACTCTTGGAAGATTGAGCACCCGTTTATAGCGGGACATAGACTGCTGACTTTCGCGTTGGATCTCTCTGTGCCCAGTGTCCAGCTCAGGACTTTATAATTCAGAGCCATTAAGAGCAGAAATGTGCCCTTGCTCTGCTCTTCATTCAGGAACTCCCTGTCCGACTACAGGTTGGCTGATCCGCTTGAGTATCGCGTGACATTACTTACTGCTGCGCTGAACTCGGCAATTGATGTTGAGATGCCTGTGAAAAGGGTATATGGGGCAAACAGAAAAAGGTATCCGCGGTTTACGGTAGTACGGTAGATGTTTTGTACCGACGCTATAAGCGGACCCGCCTCACGCGTGACCGGCTCCGTTATATTGAAGCTCGTGATCTGGCCCACGCTCGAATGGAGTATGCCAAGCTCGTATATTATGAGGGTCGCTTGATTGGTCTGAGGGAGTCTGCAGCAATCTGGCGTGAGCTCAGGCAGCTGGGGGTTTACCCTTCTCGTGAGGACACTGCGAGCCTTCTCTTCGTTGAAGAGCTGATTGAGCATTTTGGGAGGGGGGGAGGTGTTCTTCGACCCATTGACTGAATCAGTTGACGATGCTCTAAGTGATATCGAGAGCTGCACCGATGATCGTTTTCATTTCAAAGAGGTCACTGTTTTTGATGTCGTTTCAGGCTAAGGCCCCCAGCTGTCTCAGTGATTACAGGCCGATATCGCTCCTCTGTTCTCTGTCTCAAGTTCTGGAGTTACTTGTTCATCATCAGATGATGGACTATCTTGAGGGGGCTGGTCTTTTGAAATATAAGCAACCTGGTTTTCGTAAGGGTCATTTCACCCAGACTGCCCTCCTGAAGATGGCGGACGATATCAGGGGCGCTATCGACCAGCGCTGCGTCAATCTATTGCTGCTTTTTTAATTCAGTAAAGCGTTCGACAGTAAGTTACTTACGGTTGCTTCGTAAGCTGACGCACTTCGACTTTTTGAAGGGGGTAATCAGATGAGTTGCGGTTTATCTGTAGGGTCGTTCTCAGTCGGTGATGGATGCCGGGGTTAAGTCACAATATGGTCCTCTCCATATGAGTGTACCACAGGACTCCGTTTTAGGACCCTTACTCTTCTGTTTATTTGTTACTGACATTTCCTGTTGTCTGGACTCCGGCGTCGGCTACATTATCTACTCGGACGATATGCAGATTTACGCTGATGCCCCTCTGGATGAGCTTGCCTCCTTGGCCCAGAAAATGGGTGGGAATGCTGACCAGATCGCGGAGTGGGCAAGAGCAAACTGCCTCAAACTTAACGTTGACAAGACTAAGACCATTGTTATTGAACCTAAATATTATATTGGGGTTCTCCTGATGCAGGAGACTAAGCGTGTGGAGATGGAGGGCAGATCTCTGACATTTCAGAGCAGTGTGAGAGCCCTGGGTGTGATGTTCGACAGCAAACTATCATGGAAAGAGCATATAAACTCAATATGCCAACGGGCCTATTCGCTCATGCATTATTTGTGGTGCCTCCCCCCTGTTTTTAGCGGTTCTACCTTATCGGCATCAGTGTTATTATTATTTAAAAAATTAACGAAGGCATGATTGCAAAATTCGGCTTCGTAGCGGCATTCGTTTAGGTCATACGAGTATTTCAAGCCCAAACACACCTATGAATGCGCCTGTATTTTGTACGATAAAAAATTTCTTTTCTCGTTTTTTATCGGACCAAATTCAGGCGCATTTGACGCTCTTTGTAGGTGTGTTTGGGTTTGAAATACTCGTATGACCTAAAAGATTGCTGCTACGAAGCCAGATTTTGCAATTATCCCTTCATTTTTCAAACAATAAAAAGCATTAATGCCGATAAGCTAGAACACCCAAAACAGTGTCGGTATCCAGCATGCCCTTAAGAGGGCAGTGCCTTAGCGCCTTCTAGTTATTATTTTTATTTTTGTGTTTTACAACTTTTAGATGTATTTAAAATGAAAAAAATTACCACCAAACTGTACCAATTTGTATTTTTCAGATTTCGTCCTCAGTTTTGCGAAAATCAATTAGATCTTTTTTTCACGTCTTCTTTATTGCTTGCAGAATTTGGGAAAGGTCCGTTTGTAGTATTTGGTTAAAAATTAACACAAACATAAAAATGTTAACTAGACGGCGCTGAGGCACTGCCCAGCACTCTTAAGTAGAGTTTCTCCAATTTAAAAAAAATGTAAATAATCATTTCAAAAATCAGAAAAGTAGTTTTAATACTTTGTTTTCTTCTGAAGAGCTGAATAGTTTTTAAAAAAACTTGTTGAACGCAAAAAATGGCTGTACGCCCAATACACTTAGCTGCTACTTTGCAACATCCAAATTTTAAGGGTAAGGACTTAAATCCAAGATGAATTCATTGAAGGAAGTGTTTCAATTCAAAGCATTGTGTATCATAAAAACATGTAAAAATTCTGTATAAAATAATGAAAAAATCGTATAATTATAAATTTTTCTCGCCGTACCAACTTTAAAATAAATAATCTACGAATGTTGAAATTTGTAAACAAGCAGGCTTAAGACCCTTTTAACTATATAATGAGTCGCCAAGGATTAAGGGACATTCTGTCCCAATTTGCAGAGCCATGAATGCATCAACTGAGACAAACGAGAAGACATAAAAAGGAACATTTTGATAAAAATATTCCACCTGAGTGGCTTTCCTTAAGGCTTTCTACAAAGGAAAAAACGAGAGAAAAAGTTTAATCCAGAGTACTCAGGATAGTCAAGCACAGCCTACCCGCGCGATACACAGCATGCGCAAAAGAAAGAATGCGAATCCCTCGTGATTCGCAGCATGCGCGTGATACACAGCACGCGCAAGAATGCGAGTCCCGCGCGATGCACAGCTAGCGCAAGAGAAAGAGTACGAGTTCCGCGTGATACACAGCAGGCGCAAGAGGAAGAATGTGAGTCCCGCGCGATACACAGCATGCGTAGGAGACAGAAAGCGAGACCCCTGCGTAGATCTCTTTCTTGATTTCCTCTCGCTCTCGGTAAGTTGCTGGCCACACGTGCCTTCCGTAGCTCGCTTCTCTGAGGCCTATTTACTGCATATTTTCGCCCTCGGGCGCTCTTTTTTGCAGATCCTTGCACGCGCCTTATTGCAAGCACCAAGCGGGAATAAAAAACCCTGCCGAATTGGTGCTGTTTCGTCCGGTTTTGGAGCGTTTTCGTCGAGGCGGTTTTTGAGGTTGGAATCTCAACTGGTGTGACGCTGCCTCCGCCCCGGTGCCGGCTGATTTACAGGCGGACTGCGCCGCCTAACCTTAACTCTACGTGGCAGGTGTCTGCTACAGGCCGACTTCTTGGTGCTCGGACTTCTCAGGTTTTTCGTGCTGATAGCGCAGTCATCGATCTACGTGATTTCTCTCCGACGGCGAGACAGCGGTGGATACCGGCTTACGGAGAGCTCACTTTTGTACTGTGAGGATGGAAGGAAGCCAGAAGGATGGAAGGAGCGAGGCCAAGCCCTGCGCCTACTGCGACAAAAACATCAGGGCGAAGACAAAATTTCTGAAGTGTGCAAACTGTAAAGACCTCTTCCACGTCACTTGTGCAGTGTTGGTGACTATGGTGAAGCCTGATGGCAGTCTGCTGAAGTACTGTGTTGTTTGTGCAAATAGTGATGACACTGGCACAGCAGCTCCTCTATGTATGGGCTGCAACAAGGTTATCAAGACAGGGACGAGGCGTGCTGCATGTGAGGACTGCTGTCAAATGTATCACCCATCGTGCACTGCTTTTCAGCAACTTCTGGATGCGGATAATCAGACAGTTAAAGTCTGCAGAGTCTGTGTGAAGAAGAATAACTATAAGAGTGTTGCGACACCCACCAGGGCCATGTCCACTCTGTCCGACGGTTCGCTTTCTGTGATGTCTGAGCGCTCACAAGCTGTAGATACTGGAACACAGATTTCTTCTGACAATTTGGACCTAGAGATCGAGTCGTCTGCAGGTGAGGGATCTGTGGTGGATAGGGCTTTGTACGGGGACCTGCACCAGCCTGCTGCTTTGCGAGAGGATTCGTCTGATGGTAAGCTGGATGCTATTCTGGCCAGGCTGGGTGGTCTCGACTTGATTCAGTCTTCAGTCCATAGACTGGAAGCAAAACTGGATCTCTCCATTGATGCCCTCAGTAAGAGGATGGATGCTAGTGAGGGTGCCATGGCGAGTTTTCAGGCGGAGCAGGTTAAAGTGAAGAAACAAATGTCTGAACTAGCAGCGAAGGTTAATAATTGCTCCGATCCTGTCAAGCAGGCCAGGCAAATTGAGAAGAACGTAATAGACTCTATTACAGGAAATATTAGAGAGCATGTAGCTAGACTATCTTTTGACAATGATAGATGTGCAGAAGATGTTACTATCGGTGGCCTTGTTTACCAGAATGGAACAAACCTCAAGAAACTAGCATATGGAGTGCTAAAGTGCTTATACCCCGACCTGTGTCTTCGTGACATTGTTGCTGTGAGAAGCCTTAGGAGGGCAAAAGGTGCTACAAATGGACAGAGAGCCGCGGAGGGTGGCTCGACTGACACTGGTGGAGCTTCAGAGGCTTCAACTGCTCCAGCTGGGATGGCTCAGTCAGCTGATATGGGCTCGTTCGAGTCGCCTGGGCGTTCCCCCAGCCTGGTTGCCTCGCTCAACTCTACTTCCTTGAGAAACGTGATTGTGCGGGCCAGCTGACATCTGACCTCGACCAGGAGATGCTGGACCAGGCAGGCTATGCCCAGCCAATGCCCCTTGCTAACATAGCAGTCAACGAGTTCCTGCCGGCTGCCGTCTATGCTCTATTCGGGAGGGTTCGAGCCAAGGCCAGGGAGGACGGCCGCTTCATCTCCTTTATCCGCGGCGGGCGCATCTGCGTGAGAGCTAAGAGCGGAGGAGCTGCACGAATCCTGCAGTCCGAAGAAGACTTCAATAATTTTTTAGGAGTGCTCTAAGTGAAAAGAGGCCTGCCTCTTCATTACATACTCTCCCACCCAGCGAGCCTGAAAGTGCCTCTACTAATGTCACACCTTCCTATTTTTCAGCTCCAGAATCTCGTGGGATTGCCAGGGATGGTCTGCGTGTCTGCCACTTTAATGTGAATTCGCTTAAAGCTCACATCGAGCTGGTTAGACATTTTATCGCTACACATCACACGTCTTTTCACATCCTGGCGGTCACTGAGACTAAACTCGGTGCTGTGATAGAGGATTCGTTGCTCTCCCTGCATGGTTTCTCACTCTTCAGGCGCGACAGGGACACTAGAGGGGGAGGAGTAGCGCTATACATTAGCTCGGATTTTGGAGTTAAGGTGCTGGGTTGCTCGGCGGACTGGAAGGGGATGCCGGGTTTTCCAGAATATTTATTTTGTGAAGTGACGGCCAAGGGCTGTGATCCGTTCCTTGTAGGCGTTGTGTATAGGAGGCCCCACTCCCCTTTCATAGCTGGTAGCGACTTCGTCAGCCGGTTGTCCGTTTTTGTGAACAGCTACGCTACAAAAATAGTGATGGGAGATTTTAATGCAGACTTGTTGTCATCTTCTGAAGATGCGTCATTTTTGCGCTCGCTGCTTAGAGAACTTTCGCTACAGGCCGTACCCCACGGGGCGACCCATCATACCTCCACCTCGGATACCTGGCTCGACTTGTGTCTCGTCGATGAGAATGATACCATAGTTGATCA
Organism: Anagyrus pseudococci; assembly: GCA_030522585.1. NCBI lineage: Eukaryota > Metazoa > Arthropoda > Insecta > Hymenoptera > Encyrtidae > Anagyrus > Anagyrus pseudococci. The sequence continues at coordinate 9,141 of JAPYYQ010003438.1, forward strand.
CTGGAAGACAGAGGCTCCGTTCGTGGCGGGGCATGACCTCATCTCAGCCACGATCGACATGTCAATCGAGGCGGCGCGGACAGGTTCATTTGTATATAGGGATTTCAAGAAAATCAAACCAGAACAGTTACGCGCCGTGTTAGAGCAATGCGACTGGAAGGGGTTAGAGATGATCGAGTCTGTCGAGGGGGGCGTCTCGCAACTGTACGTAAATCTGTATAAGGCTATGGACCTTGTAGCCCCAGCCAGAGTGGTCAGTGGAACAAACAGGAGGAGAGTGGGGGGCCGTCATCCGTGGTTCAGGAACCAACATAGGCTGTTGCTGAGGGAGAGAGACCGGCTGTATAGAAGATATAGGCGAACTAGGTGGGAGATTGATCTTCAGATTTATAGAGAGGCCAGGGATAATGCGCACGCTGAAATAGAGAAAGCTAGGCTAGATTATTACTATTCGCGGTTAAGCGGTTTCTCCAACCCGACGGACATTTGGAGAGAGCTTCGACACCTCGGGGTGATACCGAATCGCTCTAGAGCACAGCCAGCGATTTCTGCAGACGCACTGAATAAGTTTTTCGCAGGTATAGGAACTGATGTTAATGCTCCATCGGTGACTGCTTTCCTTGACGGGCTAAAAGCGGGTTCACCAACTCAGCGTGATGAGGCCCCAGGGTTTGACTTCACTCCTTTCTCCCTTGAGGATATTACCAGGGCTACTCACAGCACTGCGTCGGAAGCTAAGGGTGAGGATGGCGTACCCATCTCGTTTTTGAGGTCCTCCCTTCCAGTGATAGGTCCTTATTTGGTCAGACTGTTCAATGCTTCGATACTGGAAGCTGTTTTTCCGGACAGGTGGAAGCTCTCAATCGTGATTGCCCTTGGCAAGGTTCCAGCACCAGCGGCCCCGTGTGATTATCGTCCAATCTCCTTGCTGAGCAGTCTCTCTAAAATTCTGGAAAAGTTGGTGGCAGGGCAGATCAAGCATTACTACGAGTCACAGGGTTTATTCGACGGATTTCAGTCGGGGTTCAGATCTGACCATGGAACACAGTCCGCTGTTCTGAAGCTAGCTGACGATGTCCGAAGTGGCATCGACCGCAGGTTGGTCACTATCCTACTGCTGCTGGATCTTTCGAAGGCTTTCGATTCGGTATGCCACGTCAAGCTGCTGAAGAAGCTTGTTGGAGATGGTTTTTCACCCCAAGCGGTGCGCTGGGTTGCATCCTACTTGACTGGCAGGAGGCAGGTGGTCCGGAGTGATGCAGAGGGTGGTCTGTCGTCGCCGCGGGAACTTAATCGCGGGGTCCCCCAAGGGTCCGTCTTGGGCCCGCTTCTTTTTATCATCTATGCAAATGATATTGCGAAAAATCTCGGAGGGAGGCTGCGCCATCTCATGTATGTTGACGACCTGCAGTTATACATTCAGTGTGTGCCAGAAGAGACGCGTGAGGCTTGCGAGGAGCTAGGAATGGGTGCGAGGGTCATTGGCGCGTGGGCTGAGGAAAACAGAATCGCCATAAATTTGGCAAAAACTAAGGCGATTATCATGGGGGGGGGCAGCAGTTTGTGAATCGACTGTGGGCGGACTCGGAGCTGAGCTCTGTTGAGGTGCTGGGGGCGAGAATACCGTTTTCGGAGTCGGTCAATATTCTCGGAGTCATCTTCGACGCGAAGCTAACTTGGAAGGAGCATGTCGTGGCGATGCGTCGTAGAGCGAATGCTCTGATGTACAGATTAAATAGGTTCAGACGCAGTACGACGCACCTTTTGCGCGTGCATCTGGTTAGGTCTCTCCTTTTTCCTATTCTGGATTACTGTTGTCTGGCTTTGACCAGTGTATCCGCTGAACTCGAGATAAAGCTTCAAAGAATTCAGAATATGGGCGTGCGTTACATCTTTGGGCTTAACAGAAGAGAGCATATATCAGAATTTCGCACACAGCTGGGCTGGCTAAAGGTTGAAACTCGGAGGAAATATTTTGCGGCTTGTTGTCTATATAAATTCCTTGCGACGAGGCGTCCCCTCTACTTCCAGAGTTTTTTCACAGAAAATGTGAGTGAGAGACCATGCAGAGGACGTTCCCTGCCACTGACCATCCCTAGGTTCTCCACCGAGGTTCTCAGGGGTTCCTTCCGGGTGACCACGGCCTACCTGTGGAATTCCCTCCCAGGGATGGTAAGAGAAGCGTCATCGCTTCAAGTATTTAAAGTTCGTTTACGCCGTCATCTGATGGCTGTGGAGTGAGGACGGTGTCCCTCTCTATCGGTGTCACACATTATTATTTAGTTATTTTGCGCTTATTACTATTGTCAACTAACAAATTATTCTGCTAATATTTGCGCTTATCATTTGTTAAAATATTTTGCTTTGGTTTGTTATTAATCAACGGAACTTATCAGCGTTTTCAACATAATATTATTATATCATTGTTAATACTTTATTACTAGTTAAAAATCTATTGTAAAATTTTTGTATCTCGTACAACATAATGTACGTAAAATAAAATCTACTCTACTCTACTCTACTCTTGCTGCAATGGTTACACGAAATCCATGTACGTGACAGCACCGGAAGGAAGATTCAATTCTGTACGCGAACAACAAAGCATAACTTCCCCCCCTGGGAAGATATGTCACTCCAATCCAGCGCGGTGAGTTTTTCCGGCGCCGCACATAAAAAGAAACATTGCATCCACCACTGCTCCTCTCGTAGCTACCGGCACGCGTCAAAGTTCATCACGCCTTATAAAAAAGGGGAGCCGCACGCGCTGTATCTATCAATGTCACGGGTGATAGCACTACTTCTCCGTGGCCTAAGGTGACCGAAGAGAACAGATTTCCGATGCTCTTAGAATCGCGTGCAACGAGCACGCCAAAAAAACCGTCCACCCCCGTTTCGAGAAAAGTCACGCCGCGTGACTTTTCTCGAAACTCACGCGCATCTAATTCTCACTCGCATCTTTCAAGGCATAAGCTAAGCTCCCCCACGATTGAAATAGGTGACCCAAGCGAACCCTGACAGGAAAATATAATAACGTGGTGCATTAGAAAAAGCCGCGCAAAGGAAAGAAGCGGTCACAGGAAGCAATAAAAAGTCGAGGCAAAAAAGCTGCGCTTTTGGAAAATCGTATGGGGTAGCATAGGGAAGAAGCTCTTTAAAAGAGCCAGCCCCAGAGCAACCAGTAGCCGTCCTCAACGAACCTCTGCTTGACGAACTAACGTCTGCGCAAGTGCACGAACAGTATTCAACTCTTTGAGTACACTTGATTCACGCAGGGTTTGTGCACGATCTTTTGGCTTCATCCGAGAACCGTCGATGCCTCTCACTAGCCTGTCCGCCTCAAAATTATTGGTCGCACTTAACAGTGCTAGAGTAAGTAATAATAATAAAGTAATAAATGAAAGAGATTGAATAGAAGAATAATTGAGATAGAGAGAAGAAGAAAGAGAAAAGTGCATCGTCGACTCATACAAGTAAGACAGAAAGAGAGAGTGAGTGAGTGAGTGAGTGATTTCTTTATTCAGCTAAGGGTCATAAGACCCTGTGTAACCGTGGCCACTTACAATTAAATACAGCTTGATAACAAAATCGCATAACATAATGAGTTATAACAATTTATACAGCGAAAATTACGGAGTTAACAAAAGTAAAAAAAGATAACAAACGAATTAAAATAAGGTAATTATAAAATAAACAGATAAAGAAAAGAAATAAAAGAAAATAACTAACAAAAACCAAATACAGTACAGGCTGCCGTGTTACAAATACCCGCAAGATGTGCAGGCCGAGCGCACCACATCAAACTCGCCTCTTACGCCGGGCCCCGGCCCATTTCTTCGCTCAAAAGGTGCCGCATCAGCGCATCGCGGAAACACACTCCTTTATAGGATGCCCTGAGTTTAGCTGGGAGTGCATTCCACAGTCTTGCGGACGCGACGCAGAACGCTTTCTTATATGCCTCCGTGCGCGCCCACAGAATCTCCAGGTCAAGTGTCGAGTGTCGAGCAAATCTCCAGGTCGAGTGTATAGCAGTCCGTCCTGGCCCTCCCCACATCAAGATCGAGCGCCGAGTATCTGGCAGTCTCCGTCCTTTCACGGAACGTCAGTCGCTCAGCGAGGTAGTGTGGCTCACCCGTCCGCAGTACGCTCGCCAGTGCGACCAAGCAGACGTACTTTACACGCGCAGAGAACGACATCACTTTGAGCCGGCGATACGTAGGCGTAATATGATCACTTCTTCACAACCCCGTCGCAAGTCGAATTGCCGCGTTTTTGCAGCGCGACAGCTTCAACGCGAGTTCGCCGGATAGGTCGAGTAGAAGTCCTGCGCCATACTCGAAGTAGAGGAAGATTAGTGACTTGTCCAGCAGCAGCCTCGACTCGTTGGGGAGGCAGTGCCCGCACTGCCGCAGCCGCGACAGCGCCGCAAAACACTTGCGCGTAGTAGCTGTGCAGTGATCTCTCCAGGAAAGTGTGCTATCGAGCGTAAATCCCAGAATTTTTATCGATTCTTGGTACTCGATTGTCTCCGAGCCCATTCTCAGCTCCGGTAACGAGAGGTCACGCAGCCCACTAATGAATCGACACGATCCAAACCAGGCAGCCTTAGACTTACCGCAGTTGATCCTGAGGCCATGCGCCACCGACCAGGCCAGCGGCTCCGCAAGGACGTCGTTTATGTCGGCAATCAGAGAGCCCAGCTCCGATGGCGCGGCACTACCGTAGATGGTCAAGTCGTCGGTGTAGAGGTGGTGACTGAACTGTGGCGGTATAATGGCGGGCAGGTCATTGATGAAAAGTCCGAAGAGCAAAGGGGCATATGGGCTGCCCTGCGGTGTGCCTCCCGGCCTCTCAAATGGGCGCGACACCGCCTCACCCGCCATAACAACCTGCGTTCTGCCCGAGAGCAGTGACCTAGTCCACTCGCAGGCAGAGTCCGATACGCCCAGGCGCCCCAGCTTGTCACATAACAACGACACATTGACCGTGTCGAAGGCGCTGGAAAAATCGATGGCAACAAGGAGTGTCACGCGCCCCCTGTCCACCGCGCGCCTGATGTCGTCTACCATGCAGAGCAGGGTCGTGTGAGTGCTGTGATTCCGTCTGAACCCAGACTGCCTCTCATCCAGCAGCCCGCGAGCTGTCGCATAGTCTATCACCTGCCCCTGCGCGATGCCTTCCAGCAGCTTGGACACGGCACACAGAATGAAGTCAGTACATCTAGATTACCCGACAAAATCAATTCACGGACGTCAAAAAAGTGCGGTTCAAACGACTGCGCGTTAACGTGGCCCAATCTAAATACTTTCTGCTCATTAGCCATTGGTCGCGTAATTAATTGAGTTAATCTTACGGCGGAATCTTCTCATAAGGATTGGGCAGTGAACGCGGTCGTTGGCGGCATGCAGTACATTTCGCTGTTTCGCCTCCACGCAGTTGATGCACTTCAGACGCGTGTGGGGGACGCACTCGCTATCCGTGTGCTGTCCCGCACATTTACAGCAAGAGAGAGAGAGAGAGAGAGAGAGAGAGAGATTGATTGATTGATTGATTGATTGATATGCTTTATTAAATGTACATTGTGTTGTACAATACAATTATAGTACAATTATAGTATGTATTAAAAAAAATTGAAAGTATAACATCAGTGCTTACAAATAGGTAACAAGTGATATAAAGTAAAAAAATAGCGAGAAACAAATAATTGCTAAGAGTACAACCAGCAGAGTAGAAAAAGTGAACAAATTGAGTAAGTGAGCTGTAGCGGTCAGAGTGAAGTAAAGATAGCGAAAGAGGAATAAGAGAAGGGAAGGGGATAGAATGATACAGAGAGTTATATGAGTCACGCGGGAGTGGGGGAAGCGGATAGCAAGTGAGTAAATAGAGCGCGTTTAGAAGTTGATAAGGAGGGGGAGTGTCTAATAGAAGAGGGAAGGGCGTTCCAGTCATAGGAGGAGGAGACACGAAACGAGTGCTGGAGAAAAGTAGTGCGGAAAGGAGGGATGGAGAGAGGCTCTATCGCCGAGAGCTGTCTATCGCCCCAGCACGGCCTTGTCGAGGTGTTGATTATGAACAAAGAGGACAGGTAAGAGGGAGAGATAGAGCGTAATATAGTATAGAGGGCGGATAAGGAAAAGTATCTACGGCGGTCCACCACCGTGAGCCACCCCAGATAAAGCCTGTAGCAAGTGACGTGCTCCGCGCGACGAAGGCCTAAGATATAACGAATGCCGGAGTTCAGAAGATGCTGAAGCTTAAGACTCTGCTCGGCAGTTAAGTCAGAGAGCACGACACAGCAGTAATCCAGTAGTGGGAAGAGAAGAGCCCGGACAAGATGCTTGCGCAGTGCAAAATTGGTGCTCCTGCGGAAATAATTGAGGGTATACATAAGAGATCGTGCTCTTCTGCATACCTGTGAAACATGCGGTTTCCAGGTAAGTCTGCGATCAAGCACCATGCCCAGACTCACAACCTCATCCTCAAAAAGGATTAGGGTGCCCTCCACATCAACTCCCCGCACTGCATGAGTGGACAGCACATCAATGTAATACGTGGAGCCTATAACGATCGCTTTGTCTTTTTGACATTTAGCCTAAGAGAGTTCTCCCCCGCCCATGCCGCGACCAGAGAAGCACTGATACTCAACCTCTCCACCAGGGAGGAGAAATCATCCACGTAGGAGCTAGCATAAACCTGCAGGTCGTCTGCATAAATGACGTACCTCACATCCGGGGGAAAGCCATGGGTGACGTCATTAATAAAGAGACAGAACAATAGGGGGCCGAGAACAGAGCCCTGAGGCACCCCCATGTTGAGCGGTACAAAAGATGATCTATCACCCTCCGCCACCAAGACCGCCTGCTCCCTGCCAGAGAGATAGTGTGCCACCCACCGGATAACACCCTTAGAGAGATTAAAGCCGACCAGCTTTCGAAGCAGCTTGCAGTAGTTGACGGAATCGAAAGCCTTACTGAAGTCGATGAGCAGGAGGACACTAACTCTACGACGGTCCATAGCCTCTTTCAGATCCTCCGTCAGTCTCAGAAGGGCTGTCTGCGTACTGTGCCCCTTACGGAAACCGGTCTGTTTAGGGTTTAAGAGATTATTACCTTCCAAGTATTTACACAGCTGTCTGTGGACCAGCAGCTCCAGCACCTTAGTAAGAAGACAGAGGAGGGAGATCGGCCTGTAATCGCTGAGACAGGCAGGGGCCTTGACCTTCTTGAGCGCCACGACGAGAGACCTCTTCCACAGCGAAGGGGACCCAATCCCACCAAGCGACGAATTAAAAATGTCCATCATGATGGCAGTAATAAAGGGCAACGCCTCCTCAACAACACGTAGGGGAACGTCATCCGGACCCCTGGCCTGGGTGTTAAAATGCCTAACTGCAGAGCGAATGTCAGTCTCTGTGACAGATCGAAAGAAAAAACGTTCCTCGTAATCTAACCGCTCGAGCTGATCAAGAAAGTTCTCTACTCGTTCGGTCAGGGGGTCGAAGGACACACCCCCAAAGTGAGCATTGAGCTCCCCCGCCGTGAAAGGGCAAGCGCCCGCAGCACCACGCGAGGGACACACCCCCAACTGCCTAAGCTCACGCCAGATAGTAGCTGGATCCGTCAATACCGTCAGTCTACGCTCGTAAAATGCACACTTAGCCTCCTCCAGGCTGTAGTGAGCCAGGTCCCGCGCCTCATGGTAGCGAGCGCGATCACAGTTCAGCCGAGTACGGTCATATCGCCTGTAGAGCCTCCTGCTTTCACGTATTAAAGAATCATACACAGGCGTAAACCAAGGGAAACGACGCCGTCCACCAGTGCAGACGGTTTTCACGGACACAGCTGCCTCTATCGCCCCGTGCAGCGACTCCACAACAAAAGATACTCTATCATCTAGCGAGCCCTGATGACAGTAATCAGGTAACCATTGAGCAAGAGAGTTCCTTAAGGCAGGCACATGCATGTTTTTGTAATCTTTATATTTAAAAGACCCGGGCTGGGGACTGGGCACCGAGACGTCAAGCGAGAAAGTCAACAGTCTATGCCCCGCGACAAAGGGGGCTTCAGTTTTCCAGTGATCAATTACAAGATCATGACGGTCCACGATGCACAGATCCAGCCAGGTCTCAGAGGACGCGGTGCAATGTGTCGCGCCATGAGGAATCAACTGGAGCGAATTGTCATTGATGAAGCTCCTAATGAAGTTTGCGTCGCTACACAAAGACAGCTGGTCGGCATTAAAATCTCCCAGGATAACTTTAGTGCTATACTCATACATGCACTCAGTGACACTCTCAAGGAAGTCAGAACCCGAAGCAAAAGGGGCATGCGTAGGCCTATAAATGATCGCCACAAAAATAGGAGGAACTCCCTTCGGCTTCACCTCACAACAGAGGTATTCCGAAAAACCAGGCTTTCCAGACTATTTACCCAAAGAAGAACAAAGAAGAGTCGCAGACAAAGAGGAGTGGACATAGAGAGCAACCCCTCCCCCCAGTGCCTCCCAATCACGGCGCAGCAGGGAGTACTCCTCCAGCGCAACAACCGAGTCAGCAACGCGATGGAGCCAAGTCTCAGTGACAGCTATGATGTGGAAGAGAGGGTGAGACTTCAGGAAAAATTAGAGTTGGCCAAGATGAGCCTTTAAGGAATTGGCATTAAAAGAGCAAACACGAAAGGCGACGCCAGGGGTAGAAACAGAGGAGGAAGGAGATACTAAGGGAGAGGAAGAAGTAGGGGAGAGTGGCAGCAGAGTGCGGGATTCGACAGAGGTAGGGTTTGAAGAGTAAACTTTGTGGTTCAAGATAGTATTGTTTATTTCAGAGAGAGAGAGAAGCAGATGAACATGGTGTAGTATTGATAGTAGGTAGAGAGAGAGAAACAGTAGAAGTAGAGCCCGCTACAGCTCCCGCAAAAAATTTTCAAAGTCTAGGGGGGTGTCGATAGGCACCACAATTGTCTCCCGGGCTTTTCGCACGTAAATACTGCCTCTCCTAACGAAGTGGAGAAAGCCCCTCTTCTTCGCCTCGGCTCGTACTCGCACACGAAGTTTGTGGTACTCCGGCGGAAGGAAGTGGTTGATGTTCACCGTGCCAGCTCCCGGCATTATCAAGGGCGGCGATCCAAGGCCCAGATCAGCCAGCGAGAGTCTCCTCTTAGCCACCTTATTCTCGACTATCTGCTGCGCCATCGTAGACAAGGTCACGCCCACCAGCAGCTGTGAGGACGACGATGCAGGGGCAGCAGTAGAGGTTGAGAGTAGCACAGTTCCAGCAGTAGTATTCCTGCTCTCCTCCGTAGAGGGCCTGAGATCCTTGGCAGATTCGCCCCAGGCACGGGAGGGAGACCACCGACAATGAGGTCGGCATTTACCGATTGCTGTGGCGGACCAGAGATAGCCTTTGCCTGAGGCAGTCGTTCTCGCGCATCAGCTCCCCCATACGCGGAGAGAGAGATAGAGGGAGAGAGAGAGAGAGAATTAGAATTAGAATTAGAATAAATTTATTAGACCAAGGGGTATTACCCCAACTGGTCGATTGATGATAAATTTTGATATACAATAAAATAAGATAAATGAATTAAAACAATGCCGAAGGTAACACGAATGAATACAATACAAAAGATTATAAGAGAAAAAGAAATTAACAAATACAATAATTCAACAACAAGTCGCTCGCTAGCTACTACGCAAACAAAGTAAGAAGAACGCAAGCTTAAACGAAATACAGTTACATAAGAGCGCAACTTACAAACTAAACAGTGGCGTGTTAAAGATGCACGTAACGATGCGAGAATCTAGTGAGGAGCACTTCTAAGACAGCGCAAAGCAAGAGGCAACGCACGACAACACAACACAAACCACTCCAGCCCAGGAGAACCGACCCAAAATCACGAGTGAGGCAAGTCACCTACGAGCCACCCTCCAAATCGGCGCGCGCGATCAGTTCACTACGCAAAAGTAACTTGAAGGCTGAAAAATCATTAGGCCTAAAGGAGGGAACGAAAGAGTCCATTGAACAGCTGGGCACCGACGACAGCCAAGGAGTTTCGCATGGCTTTAGTCCGAAAAGCAGGGCAGGCAAACACGGCAGGCGGGCGTCTTGCCGACGTGCGCAGCTCGAGATCGGCCGCGAGAACAAAGCTCGATGAGAGGTAATAAGGAGTGTTATGAGCCACGACTCCATAGAGAAATGCCAGGATGAGATATTCGCGTCTATCCTTCGGAGTCATCCAACCAAGTCTCTTTCGCCAGGGCGTAACACGCTCATCGAATTTAACATTACCGAAAACGAACCTAACACAGGCATTCAAAAGCCGGTGGAGACGCAGATCCCGAGTGTTATCCAGCCCATGGTACACAGCGGCGCAATAATCGAAGAACGGCATGATCAATGACTCGACCAAGTACCGGCGCAGGTTGAACGTAAGTGCATGCCTGTTCTGTCTAAGCGTTCTTAAAGAGCGGTGCACCTGCCTGACAATATGGTCCACCTGAGCCGACCAAGAAAGGTCACTGTT
>JAPYYQ010003439.1:0-11281 GCA_030522585.1 Anagyrus pseudococci
CAATAAAACGCTGTAGGCGGCAGTAGCGCGCTTGCTGCATTTCGGAACTGTACGTATAGGTTAGGCCTAGATTCTTAGACATCGTCTACACGTAAAAAATTAATAATTATTAAAAAAGCATCTCTTTTTGAGCAGGTTTGTTAAATCAAAATAAAAAAAGAAAAATTTCAATTTTTAATAAAATTAAAATTATTAATTTCAGAGGTTTAAATTTCTGAAGATGACTCAAAGATCACAAGGGAAAATAACAAACAACAAATTTTATAACAAGGCTTTTTGAATAACAGTTTTATTAATTTAACATGCCTCGAAAACCAGTTATTGAAACTGAAGTTATTTTTAATGCACTCAAAGACTTGGATATTTTTGATGAACAATTATGTCTAAAAAAAGAAAAAAATCCTGTATGGAGTCAGGCTGCAAAGTTGCTTTTACCAATGACACAACATAATTTATATATAAACGTATTTTATAATCGAAAAAATTTACAAACAAAATTACGGATTTATCAATTTCCGAGTATATATGGAGATCAAGTAGAAATAAATAATAAGTCCTCTAAAGCTTCAAAAACTCATGATTTCAAACGTTCAGATTATTCAACAGATAATAAAGAAAGTCAAAGTACTGGAAAAATCATAAAATTAAATGAGACATTGAATAAGATTCCTCTCTTAGATGACTACGATTCTCTTCATAGAATGAATTATGATATTAATTATTATGCTGTCATTCAAAACATAAACATAAAACCTTTTTCAGTGCAGTTTTGGTCTCCAGAGCAACTAAATTTGTACAAGGATGTTACAAAAACAAATAGTTCAATTTCTATCATTGTTTTAAATAATGTACTCACAAAAGTGCGGTTAAGAAATTATGTTACTGAAAACCCTTACTTTGTTGCAATTGTTAGCATAGCGCAAGATTCTGTTGTGCAATTAGCTCAAGCAATCACCGAAAATGTGAATTATATTTTTATGTTTAGTTTATGTTTACAGTTTTTAAAGAACAACACTCAGCTACCAGTTCAAATCAATGTGGGTTTTAATATATCATTAGCAGATGCTATTTGTATGGTATTCAATAGAATATCACTTAAATGCTACAATGATACGTGTTTTTGTCAAATTGTTCATGGCAAAACTCAATTACCCAAAGTTTTAATACGGATAGATATTTTTACAATTTTGAAAATAATAGAAGATTCTCTCCTTCAAAAAAACAAGATAATCTCTGAGTATTTACAAAAGTGTTTTATATACTTAAGTAAAGTTGAGACTGTAGAAGAATTTAAAAATACAGTTTCGTGTTTGCTTACATTAATATTGAATCCTATAAAGACGCAGTTCACTGCCAATAGTAAGAAAAGTATTGATCAAAAAATTGCTACTGATGATATTGTCAAAACTTATCAAAATTATCAATATTGGAAATCTTCAATAAATTCTGATAAATATTTTGCTTTTTTCACAGAAAAAAATGTTATTGCAGTTGAACAAGACCAAGTTACAGTTTTTATTGAATCGTTGAAAATAAATAATCAAATATGTACAAATTGCAAATTACAAAATAACCCTATTAATGCATTTTATTGTGTTGAGTGGTATACAAACATGTTAGAAAAAATATTGTATTACTTTTTACTTTGGACTTCAATAATTGCTGATAAATGTTCAATTACTACATCAACCACCGCTGGAATGCAACATTTGTTATTATTTACAGATTTTAAGTTATCGGTTTCCAATTTTATTAAATTTCATGTGAGAGAAACAAAAAGTTTAGTGCAAAAAGGACGATCCATCATATTGACAGATAATAAGCAGAAAAAAAATATTTATTGTGATCTCAATTTATCATGTCTCCAGTTTAAGGAAAATTGGGGAGGCAAAGCAAAATGTTTCAAGAAACAGGAAGAAAATGAAATGAATGAACCAGTTAATGTGATCCATTTTGATACGCTTGATAATTATGTGGAAGATACAACTAATAATAATGCAAATGTAGTAGATGATGAATACTCAATTAATCAGCCGCCTTCAATTGTAGATGTGCAACTGCATAATAAGGACCAAAACGAGCACAGTGAAAAAATTAATATAACTGATTTGAACAGCTTTGAAAGTAATACACTTGATAATATTAGAGACTATAGCGCAGATGTGCAATATAAAGAGAAGTTACAAGTCACTTCTGCGTGTTCTGATAAAAATGATGTTCATCAACAGGCAACAAAATCAGTCGAACAACTGCATACCAAGAAACAAATTGTGATTAGTGAAAATATAAATATTAAAATACTTGAAACTGATGATAGAGTTATTACTGCAGTTGCAGAAGACAAGGTATTTAATCAGCAAACAACAAAACCAATTGCTTCGTCTAGTCCACTTAATAAAGAAAATCAATTAGAAAATATTTCCTCGCCTAGTGACTCAGTAAATAAGGATCATAATTACTCCATTTTTACTGACATTAATAAAAAATCTGTGAAAAGAAAAGGCCAAAACTTTACACATCAACCTAATCAAAAGAAAAAAAGATATGTACTGCCTTACCCTAATATTAATGTTGTTCATAAGCAACTTTCTAGTAATAAAAGAAAGAATGAGTCATTAATTAAAAATGAACAAGGTATGCAACCTAAATTAATAAATAAACAGAAGTATGTTATTGGTAATACATCAAAATTTGATTGCATCGCAGAAATAATGTCATTTGCTTATAAGAACATTAAAGACTTTAGAAGTTACTGTGATGAGTTTAAGTGTACAAGTATGTGTCATAAAAATTGTTTCATGAAAATCATTTTTGATTATTCAAGACATGGAAAAGTATTATCTTTGTATACAAAAAGATCTTTGTTACTTTATGAAATAGCTAATAAGCATCAAGATATTATTTTTCTCAATGATGAAATAGCAAAATGGTTTGAAAAACTTTTAAATCAACACTATTCGTATGTCGTTTATATTTCTTGCTTAGACTGTACCGTTTCTTGCACATTTAAAAATATTATAAATTTGAGTGTAATATTTCCGTACAGTATAAGAAATATAGGACTTTTATTAAGAGATTTTTTCTTAAAAAATACTATTTATAAATGTGACAAATGCAGTGACAATCTTCCAGATGTTTATCATGAACTTGGTGCATATATATGCATAGATATAACAAAATCAAATCTTTGTGTATCTTTAGAGGAAATACCATGTGATATAGAATTTAATGTTGATTCAGCTAATTCAGTTCCAATTAATTATAAATACACACTTGTTGGTGTTGTAAGTGACGAAACTGCAAAAGAAAATAGCAGAGTAAGTGAAGAAGAAGATGAAAATAAATATATTCCAGGAGAGTCTAATGCTCTATTAGTAGCCTATTGCCGATCAATCACTAATTTTTGGGATAAGCGCAGCAGTATATCTGATAAAATTAAAAAGATAAAAAAATCTCCTACAGTAAAAATAGCATTACTTATATACATAAAAATAAATTTTAAAGAACCTGAAAAATCACTATCTGAATTACTGAATCTTAATGTAAATGAAATAGGCAAATAAAATACTATTTTGAAATATCAGGTATGAAATTTTCTGTTTATTATAAAAAAATGTTTAGTAATTACAAACTTTCTATTTTATTTCAGTGACATTGTCAAATTCAATTTGTTTGTCAGGCGAAGACTGAAAATACTTAATTATAAAGGTAAAGACTAAAATTTCAGCTTATATTTTTTTAATATCTCGATTAACCCCCCGCCCTTCCTTCAAAATAATTGAATGCAATTAATAAATTAAATTCTTTATGAAATTTAAATTCAGCGACATTTGTTAAAGCATAATATCACAAAGAAATTGATAAGATAATTTATAGAATAATCTGTAAAGTTTAAAACTAACGCGGGAGAAGGTACTGAATTAATTTCTTATAATAACTATGTTTTAATCATAAGTCTTGGTATAACATTCTTCCAAATTCAAATATTCAAATTTTATTTCTGCGCGCGTTCGGGACTCCTTTGCTTTTTACATAGTCGCGATCGTGTTTTGTTTTTAAACATGTTTGAACTTGCCCTACTTACTTACTTACATTTAAATGGCTTTGGGTCGAAACTTGCCCTATTTTGCTTTATTTATACAGTATTATATTATGCATTGTCGCCAAAATCTCTAAATTAGTTGAAAAAATTGCATATGATAGTGGAAAAAAACTTACTTTTGTTATTGTTTTAGAAAAAGAAGACTGGTTGAAAATTAAACCGATTTGGGTCTTACAGAAAGATCGCTCTGAATTGAGATTTCCCAGAGAATGGACAAGTTTGCTTAAGAAGAAAATTTACAAGCAAGATAGATTACCTTGTATTTATGCTTTTAAAAAGCATCAATTTTTCAAAAAGAAAAACTTTCCTTTCTTCCAATTCTTTGGAAATTGTGTTGAATGTGCTTCGCCAATAAAAGGACACTGCAATGAAGAATCAGATACAAAAATTCAAATATTTATCGAAACATTTGATACAAGGGGAATAATTCATGAAAGTAAATATCGCGTTGCAAACAGCGATAGAAAAATTGCCAAACAGGAACTATTGGGCGTGAAGCCTATACGTTATCGACATGAAAAGATAGCAGAGCTTGCAAGTGAGTCTGGGACAGAATCATCTTTCCTAAGCAACACTTTAGTAGATGGAACTATCCGACAGGAAGCTCGAGATGAAAAAATAGGTTTAAATGAATATCCAGGTGAACCCATAGCATCGTTAACTGTTATGTTACATAATTCAGCAATCAGAGAAGTCAGTACCATACCATTTTTATGCTTATACTGGAGTGACAACCAGTTACAATTATGGTATGAGGCTTGCGAGCTTAATTTGCCTATTAGCATTGACGCATCAGGAAGTTTTGTAACGTTGGTCAAGATTATAAATGAAAATTTCTCTTCACCAATTTTTCTGTATAATATTTGTATCCAGTTTAATAATAAAATTTATACATTATGTCAAATGTTAAGCAGTCGACATGATACAGTTAACATTTTTCTTTGGTTGATCAAGTGGATCCAAAGCGGGGCATCTATACCAAAACAAGTTATTGTAGACTGTTCAATGGCTTTACTAAATGCCATTTGTTTAGCGTTTAATCAGTGCTATTATAAAGAGTATTTAACACAATGTTTTTGTCGATTGAAAGGAAAATCTTTACAAGTACCCATTTGTCTTGTAAAAAGAGACAGAGCTCACTTAATTAAGTCTGTTTCACAGTGGGTGTGTTTTAAAAGTGACAATTGGATTAAAAAAGACTTTTTTGTTCGAGTGATTGCATACTCTTTAAAAATTGAAGACTTATCCTTGTTAGAAGATGTATTGCTTTCTCTTTTTGTTGTGTGTCAAAGTGAGTTTAATGACGAACAAGGAGAATGTTTCCAAAGAATACAGTTTTTAAGTGAAAAGATTGCATCTTTTGATTATGATGAAAAATATGGTGCTGATGAAGAATCAATAAATTGTAAAAATGATTGTAGTATTTGGAAAATGAATCATTTTGTGGCGAAATTAGTGATTTTATAAAAGATATAAAAGTAAAATCTGAAAAATTATTGATAGATTCTGATCAATGTAAAAATCCAAACGAGTACTTTTTACCTGCAATAATGAATAATTTAATAATACTGTACACACAAATGCCTGCTTGGACTAATGTCATGAATAAATACTACTCATTCAATCCAAATAAAGCATCCACGTCTACAGCATCTGAGGTGTACTATAGAATATTAAGAAAAGATTATAATTTTAGCAATCCTATTTCTGTTAATCGTTTCCTTCTTGAGCATTTAAAGTTAATAGATGGAGCAACAAAAAATGCAAGGCAAAATCTTAAGATAGAGAAAAACAAAATGAAAAACTGTGATACATCAAATATTTTACCTATTAAAAATGAAAAATCAAAAGATCAACAAATTGGATCATTTCAAAATTTAAATGAAAATCCTTATTGGAAAATAATAGTTAACGCAACAGAAAAAGAAATGATTAATTCTATTTTTAAACTAAAAAGAAGTGACAACCTATCTTTGAACTGTTTTTCGTTTTTTCATCCCAAAGAACTCACATACATTGAAAAAAAACAAAACATTTTGCTCTTAGAAGATTTTTTCACCCTGAGTCCACGTATGTGGTTAGATAGAAATATAATTGATGTTTTCATGAGTATAAAATGTCAATCAGAATGGAAAGATATTGCTTATATTCCAACATATTATACCAATTATATTTTAGGAGATTCTTCAAATAAAACATCACCAAATACTTGAATTATGTACAATGTAAATTTAACATTTAAAAAGTTTGTGTTTTTGCCTTTTTGTCGCAGTGATCACTGGCAATTATTAATTTTAGATTTTGAGCGTCATACTGTAATACATTTTGACTCAAAATATGATGACACTACATCTCCAGCGATAGAGGCATTTTATAAATTTTTAAGTAACTGTAACAAAAGTTCATGCAACAATTTGATCACTACTGCTTGGACTGGATCAAAGTCAATGATAAACATACCAAAACAAAAAGACTCAATAAGCTGTGGACTATTTGTATTGTATTGCATGGAATGTATTGCAAAAGGTGAAACAATGATTGATTTTAACCCGAATGAATATCGTTATTACGTGGTAGGATTAATTATAAGATATTCAGGACCTGTTGATAATTTTTGCATGTATTGTTTCAATACAGAAAAGAAGAATATATCATTTACGTGTAAAACATGTGGCAGATGGATCCATAAGCGCTGTTTGTTAAATAAATCTAAAAAATGTTATAATGAATGTGAATTTTGTATGATTAACAAAACATTAAAATAAAATACAAAAATGTACTCAAATAAATACGCCAAACATATAACAAAGAAAAAACTTCTTTTTATTAATCATCGACTTATTCAAACGAAAAAGAACACGTTCAACGAAAATTCCACTTTTATTAGATGTATACTTAATGTAAAAAAAAAACTTGTTTAATATTGTAAAGCGTTACTCTTGTTTCTTAACCACATTTTGTGATTTAAATTGAAAACTTAATGTACAGTTATTAAAATCATATTTTTGTTGGTGTAAAATGTAATTATTAAAGTTTTCGTTGAATCCAATCGATGGTAAATATGTAAAACAAAGTGCCCGGATGTGTAGTTGAATGTATTGATAACACAATAAATACATAAAAGTATGTTGTTAACCAAGTTAATTATTCGCTACATTAGTTAAATAAAATGAGAGATTATAAGAAAAAAGACGGTATAATGTATCCTTGTTTATTAAGAAAAAACATGTATAAATGTAATGATCACGCATTTGCCCGGCTCGCCTTTTCGGGGGCTCGCAATTGTAAACTATTTTTGTACTCGTATAAAAAACCGAAGTGAAGATCCTTCAATCAATTCAATTATGGCATTGTAAAGTATTAACAATTTTAATTTGCATACAAAATAAACGCCGCCAAGTAAAGAAAAAATGACATTTTTTTATTTTTCATTTCACACAATCTTAAAGCAACTACTTTTCTACAGCTCGAACTTTGACGTTTCAATATCTATCACTACAGTAGAATACAAAATATCAAACATCCAAGTTTTGTTCATGACAAAATAGTATAGTACTTGGGTCTTATGGGTAGCTTTCTAGTAATTTTTACGACAATATTTAAAGATACATAAATATTTTCCAAATATTAAAGACCACTTTAGACCGAATAAAATTTTCTAAATTTTAATAATTAAAATATCAATAATTTTGTTGACTCTTTGAGCTTCGATTGATCATTTTTAACTGATAAAATGTTAAATTTACAATGATAACAGAACTTCATAAACAATATAATAGGTGTGATAAAATAACCAGAATAATAACTAATACTAGACTAATAGTAAGTGAAAAATCGTAGCTCTGAAAACCACTAGACAGCCACCTCGGGCAGAGAATGAGTCTTTCAAGATAGAATCTCGATAAGTAGTAAACACTAGCCATGTCCGTCCAAGCGCGGCTGCACTCGCGACGAGAAATGTTAACGCACTTTCCCGCAACAGGCAGCAAGCATCACGCAGTGCTTTTCTTGCGTAGGTCCAGGGCGACGCCGTTGATGTTTTCACAGTAGGCGCTGATGAGCTCGCTCTTGTCGTGGTAGCGGCGCGCGTGCTGTTCCAGCTCGCATTTGGAGAGGAAGGCGAGGTTGCACACGAAGCACATGTGGTTCTTAGCAAGCTCGTGGAACTTGTGCTTATCACGCAGATGCGCTATAAGGGCATACTCGTCCGTGAAACCAGCTGGACAGTAGCGGCATTTGTAGGAGCGCATCAGCTTCTCACGGGTCTGCGAGCGCTGTGATTGACTCTGTGAATGAAAAATCAATTTAAGAGAACAAATTACTCTACCAAAGAAAATATTTTAAAACAAAATATTACCTTAGATCTAACAACACCTGCGCATGACTTTCTGCAAAAATCACAATAGTAGATACTTTGCCAAGTAACAGCCATCATGTGTAATTGAAATTTTTCTTCTAGATTTAAATCCTGTGAAATTAAAATAACAAGATTACTAAAGATCTATTATTAAAGTACTGATCATAATTTTTCAGTGATACTCACCTTATCACAAACATTGCAGCCCATTCTGTAGACATCAATGTGAGTTATTAGGTGTTCTAATAATTTAAGTTCATTGCAAAAAACAATGTCACATTCATAACATGTGACCCTGTCAATTTCCACAATAATTTGTTACTGATTAGATAAAGACGGAGATCTACTTCGAAATCTATCATTGTCCAAAAAGTAGTTCTCCAAATAAAATGGAGTTTTTACTATATCTTCATTGTTCAAAGTTACTACTTCACCCGAAGAGGTGACAAAACAACACTCGTCAAAATTATTTTCTGCTGACTCAGTATCAGACTCTTCAGTTTTCTTCCATCCAAATAGGATTTTCATCGTCAAAGAATAATTCTAAAGATTCTGGTTTTATCACAATATTTTCAATATCGCCCGACACTATTGCAGGCTCATCTTCATCCATTTTCAACATTCCTAAGATATAAACAAAAACAATTTATAATCTTTGCAAAACCTATAACAATAATTATTAATTATACATTTTCTTTCATCACTACTAATTGATCCGACATTAATATCAAACAATTTTTGAAAAAATAAGTATAAAAACTAAATTTGTATGTGTATGTATGTATGTACAGTATTTATCACATACATAATAAAATATAAATAAAAGTCTCAAAACTTATTTATTCCTGAAGGGCCTAATTTAATAAAAAACAAAACAATATTTTAATATTTTACTACATATCAGTACAAAAAGCTTTAAATGCTTATCCCGGACATCGCGATAGCAAAGAACTTTTCACAAAATTACAAAAGTATTTTACATATTTGTAAGCGAAAAAAAATTTTGTAAATAAACTTTTTTATAGACATTTATTACAGACCTTTTATCGCCGTTCTTATGATTTAGTATGTACAGATTGTTAAAGGCAAGTGTATTTTTACATGTATGATTGCAGAAGAATGCATGCTTTTTCATTCTATTATTCTTTAGTTGTATTAAAAAAAAAAGAAAGTCAAGAAGAAATACTAATAAAAAAACTTAATTTTATACACAAAAGTATAAAAAGAAAACTGATATCACATTCTTATGGAAATTCTCACTTTACGCACACCACTCACTCAGATATATCAATATTCACTAGAAACACCACATAGTATCACTTATTCGTACACCACATGAGTTTTAATAAAATGCGTATGAATCTACTTTTATCATTCATTAGAGGTTGTAATATGTTGATGTATGTCAAACCAGTTTATCTTTACAATTTTGTGCTAAATCGTTGTATAAAGTATTACTTATTGCTGTGTTTTTCATTTATGTAGTATGAGATATAACTAACCATGAAATTACAAAGTTGAACAAAAATATGGGATAAACAGCTAAAGATTTTCTGCCAGGGGGGTTGACTATCTCCGAGGAATGCCATTGAAGCATAAGTTGCCCATGAGAATCCAATCATCGTAATGATAAATCTTAATGTAAATAGGAAAAGTGTTTGTTCTGCTAGTAATATTACTCTACAGATAATTAATGTCATAGCTGTGGGTAATAAACAATATCCAAGAACACACACACTTTGGAAGAAAGATCTAAAAATTAATTAAATTATTAAGTTCATTCTATAATTGATTTTCAATATTTAATATTAGTTCCACTTCTTACATATTTCCACCCAAAAGTTTACTATTTAAGGTAACCACCATGGAATCAATCCATACGATCACAAGTACTTGAAAATTCTGGACCACCATCATTAGAATCGTTTACTGTATCGAAAGAACCTTGTAAGATCCTAAAAGAATATTAATTATAATAAAATTTTACAAATTCAGATATAAAGTTAAAAAAATTCTTACATTGCCATAAACGTGCAAAGTACCAGTGGCCCCCAAAGATCCCCTAAAACAAAGCAACATTAAAATCCATTCAACTTATTTGAAATATGTACAATAATTTTAATAACTTGCATTCTTTTAATAAACTTTTCTTTTCCTTGGGATATAAAACATGGTAAAACTTTCTCCCAACCGCTCTCACATCCCTGAGCTGCAAATAATAATTTTAATAAGCATCTGTTCCTTTGCTGGTTATGATCAAATGAGATATAAAATTATAAGAGTACGAGTCATACAATGGTGTCTCTTATGGATTCGTCAAGAGTACTAAAGTCTGGTTCTCCAAGATTAGCTTGATTTCTCAAATTTGGACCAACAGTCATGTCCCCCTGTACATGTTGGGGATCGACCGTAGTCATCCCATCGTCAAACATCTGCAATGCAAGTTGACAACCATAACCATAAGAATCTTATGCCAAGAGATACAATGTCTTTGAAAAAAAATTATTATACATACGTCAAATCTTGCTTCGTTCATAGCCTTATAAATCAATGATTAATCGCAGCTGGTGAAGATGAGGGGGGGGGGGCAAAAAAAAGAGAAGAAGTTGAGCACTCTATGGAAGAAGCACAGTTCTACGTTACAGCCGTGCTTCTCAGCTAATTCTCATGCTCCAAATCTGCACAAACCTGCTCAAAAGAGATGCTCTTTTAGTAATTATTACTTTTTTACGTGTAGACGATGTCTAAGAATCTAGGCCTAACCTATACGTACAGTTCCGAAATGCAGCAAGCGCGCTACTGCCGCCTACAGCGTTTTATTG
>JAPYYQ010003440.1:0-11274 GCA_030522585.1 Anagyrus pseudococci
CGTCTCGGAAAAATTTGAAAAAATTAAAGCGTATTCCTTAACTGATTTTTTGAATTGTTGAAGTGTTTTTAGTAAGTTGAAAATTTTAGTGTTGTTTGAAGATATTTTTATTCTGTATGAATGTATCCAAAAGTCTACAAAAATTGAGAAAAAAACTGCTAAAGATTTAAAGTAACATTTTACGTTTCGGACGCCATTTTATCGGCTTAAAATTTTTTTTTCAACTCTGAACCCACCAAATTTTAGCTTAGGGTCCATGGATGCTTTATTTGTTGGTTGTATGTATGTAAAAAATGGAAAGACAAAGAAAAAGACGATTTTCCAAAAAACTTTTCCAAAAAGTGACGTTTTTTTTTGTTTAATTGGCATTTTTCACATGTAAAAACTAATTTTTTAGACTTCTAAACATCACCATTCAAAAGTTCGAGTTTCAACGCATAAAATGCACTGGTTCAGAACTCATTTATCATTTGAACTCGTTGTACAGTGAAGCTCTGAACTTTGGTGTCCAAAAGTGTCGGGCGTTAATGGGTTAAATTCGTTTAAAGCAGTTTATTAAGTTTTGAGTAAACACCTCTTGTTGGTAAGGTAAGATAGATTACAAAAAAACAAATAATGCACATTGCATGCCTTCAAAATGATCCACATTTTCCCCTGAAAAGGTAACTCTAAACAAAGCCGAAGGTTATTACGCGCTATTGCTATTAGGAAAATTTATTTCTCATTATCATAATGGAAATACCAGCTGAGAAACGATAATTATCGATGAGCTGTGATTATGAAAAATTCCGAGATGATCGATAAAAGGGACGATCCTTGTAAAGTAAGAGTTATCACAAGCCAACCAACAGATTCGCCGAAGGGAAAACCGGGGAGGAGGGATCGAGATAGATATTAACGATTAAAAAAAAGCGCCTATAACTGTTTCGGCCGAGGTAAGGTGTATTGTGCGCTACGAGCTCGGCGCTCCGATATCACGTGGTAATCGGCCGAGCAAGCGGCTCGTGTGTGCGAGCATTAGGTGGGCTCAGCGGCCAGCACAGCTGGTCCACCAGCCGGTCAGTCTGATCGCGCCGGACACGTCAGTCAGCGAGCGAGTGTCGTCGCGTACGCAGCTAAAGCCGCGCGCCTCTCTCCGGCTCAGAGTCGATTGCCTTCGCGCGACGACTTTTGTGCGCGTCTATCTCCACCGCTTTTTCCCTTTTACTCTTACACTTACCTTCCCTATCTCTCTCTCTTTCTCTCCCTCTCTCTTGCTTTACCTTTCTCTGTCTGTTAATAATTAGAATTTTTCACCTGTTTTCCTACGAAAATTCCAGCCTTCGAGCGTATAGTGCCAAAGTGACCATTGCATTATTTCTAGTTTTTCAAAATCGTTGACGTTTTCCCGCGTTCTTTTTTTGTTTTCGATTTGTTTTGTTTGTTGGTTTTTTTATTATTGAATGTACGCATTTTTTGGTGTGACTTGTGAATAAATCAGCTGATTGCCGTTGTTTAACGTTGGACGACGAAGGTAAGAAACATAACGACCGACTTTTAATTTCGTAACGCTTATTCAAAGTTTATTTTCTTCTTAACTAACTTACAGTAGTTAATGTATTATTTAAATGAAAGTCACGACTCGTTTTTCTCATTCTAGATCTTTTTTAACTAAGCCTTTATTAACTGCGCATTATATACTCTTATCAAGTTTAAAAGAATTTATTATAAATAAAATGAAAGTAACGATGTCACATAAATTTGGCTTCTTCGTTTACATTAAATAAACGTTTAAAATTATTGACAAAATGAAAAATCCAGTTGTTGGGAAGTTAACAAGCTTTACTAGTGTTTATTTATTTGACGTGTATTTTAGAAAAATCCCGTTTAGTTTACTTACAATGAATGGGAATATTGTCAGCACATCATTCTTTACCACATTTATTTAGCTAAACAAGTTGTTATTGTTCGTATTAAATTACTATCGCGGTAGAGTATTCAGTACAAATGATTCAAAAACTTGAATATTTTTTTGCGTTTCTCCAGTTATCTAAAGCTCCTTTATTCGTTATTAAACAACAGAGTGCTCAGTTACAGCTGGTCGTGAAATGATTCGTGTAAGAATCAATCCTAATTGATCGTTTCTCGTGGCGTCACGAAACATCGCCTCTCACGCTAAAGCAAAACTCTCGGAGTTGACGAAAAAAAGAACCAACTACTTATCGCGAAGCTTTAACCTCAGCACGAGCATGCGACTTAACCTCAAAAAAATTTTATTTCAAAGCCGTAGAATTTTTTAAAATGGTATCAGTAGTACAAAGGGTAGCCAGATCATGTAACCTTAGGAAAAGTCGACAAGGCGAACGGTATGTGAAAAACGATTAGGCGATCTTTTTGAGCACCGCTAGCGTGGAAGAGGCCGCGTTTGCATGAAAGCGCACCTGACGCGCTCCTTCTCACTTCTTATCTGTCTTCGGCGTCCTCGGCGGGCGGCTGGCGTCTCTTGATGATGTCTGCGCAGCAAGTATCGTTGCGTTAACAGTGAGAGAGGGAGACAGAACGGCACGGGCTCGGGCCCAACGTAACGAAACTGAACCATTCCGAATGCCTGTGTACGCTAGCGCAGCCAAGCATCGCGCGCTATCAGCTCTCCGTGTGTTTGTCCACAGTTTGACGATGCCCCTAACACTACGCGCGCACAAGCTCTTGCCAGATGTAAACACTCGAGATTTTATTTTCACCGCTGTTTATTGTTTCATTAAATTTCATCACAACAATTACCGTCGTTCGGCTCCGCTGGTCAGAGCTCCTTTTATGTATATAGGTACCTGCTTACTCCCTTATTTTTCTGTATTAATGCATTCCAAAGAGATAAGTGTTAAGTTTGAAGGATATGCCAATGCGTGACAATTTTGAATAAATTTTTCAACTTATTTTTCTTTAAACCGTATCTTGACTCGATTGAAAAATATTTGCAATCGTAAGAATTTATAAATTGTGATAAATGGACAATCAAGAAAATGAAAAACGTGACTCGAAAGAATTTATGAAAGCAAGGCCCAATTGTCAATTATACTAGAATGTTATTTCAAGCAAAATTTTCCACACTTTTTATCTTTTGTTTCTTGTGCGAGTTATTAAAAACTTTTTCAATTTTCCTTGCTAGTCTACCTTTGTAGATTTAGATTATTTCTTTTTATTAAAAAATACTTTCACCCTTGAAAATTAAGCACAGGCAAAAATTCTGATTAGGCTAGCAAAGTTTTTGTCTCTCAATACTTTAGTTGCTTGTTTGCATTAATCGATATAGATGGCTTTGAAAACATTTCCTAGCTTAAATTTTATTTCTGATGTCAATAAAATATTAGTAATAGAAATTGCCATCAAATTGGTCTCTTTACAAACGTACGTAAATACAGTATTATAAAGCACTGTTTTTATAATGTTAAATATTCAAGCAAATTTGTGTTGCAATTTTTTTTATATTTTACAGTAAGTAATTTTCAATAACTGTTTATTACAAAAAAAGTCTACAATTTTTAAACTTTTTATTTTGTTAAACAATCCTGACTTAGGAACAAAGCTAATCATCATTTTTTTTTAAATCTCATGAATGATAAGTTTTAAAGAAAAACAATTTGTAAAGTTTACCTTAATTGCAAAGTTATTTCAATTATTATTACCATTATTTTATAATTATTCACTAACGATAATCAAATGCAATTAAATAATTTTATAAATGATTTATGAAACAGTCCACTTAAAAATATTGATCTCGAAAATGGTAGGTAAAAGCAAAAGTATAATGACAATCGAATAAATGTTTTCTTTGTCAAAGAATATAAGAAAATTAACGATAAAATTATGTTAAGAATCACTTTTTAAAATTCACACGGTTTAAATAACACAACTGGTGTGTCATATTAGAAAATACATCGTGTTTCATGAAGCCACTAAGAAGTGAGTTTTTAGGATAAAAAGTAAAAATTGAAATTGGCTTATCAATGTATCGCGTAATCGGTGGTATTCGCGATCGAGACAAAGTTTCCCTCGGATCACCAGCTATATAGGATAGAATCGCAGGCCCGTCATAGCTCGACGTTGGCGCATCTTTCTCCGACGCCGGAGTACGCGTGGTGTCGTGCGGCCAGCACTGCTCTCGCTTTCAACAAGAGAAGGACGCTGAGGGGCAGGGGCGGGAGGGGGGTCGCGTAGCCTTCCGTCAGGTCTCGGCCAGAGCGTGCGTGCTTGCGTGCACGGGCGCAAGAGATGGCGGCGCAGGGACGGCAAATACAGCGCGGTGGCGGGCGACACCGCTGGCGGCGGCGGCAGCTGAACGCTCAAGCCTCTCTCTCTCTCTCTCTCTCTGCTGTAAATTCGTCCGCAATCCCCTCGCTCGATTTCGTCATCGGGAGAGTAGCAGCCCGCGCACCTCGTCGGCCCAGTCTTCGTTACAGCAGCCGAGCAACCGCGGACGTCCGCTGCTCTGCCCTCTGTTCCGCCTCTGTCTATATACCTCTTACGAGATATCTTTGCCGCGACACCTGCCGCGCTATCTCGCGAGTTGTCCCCTCCTTTCCCCAGCGTATGCCTACTTTCCTCCTTACAGAGATAAGTGTTGTGCTTTGATGGAGCTCTTCTTTTGACGATCTTCAGTTCGACTATTATTTTGGCGCCTAAGTCTTCTTCGCTGCTGCATTCTCCGAATCGGCTGTGCCGATCTACGTCGGCTGGGAAGGTAACTACTGTCGGCTGGGCTCTTGTATAAGTGTGCTTGTATTGTAGGCATCTTTTTATCTTACGACTCAGTGGTAACTCTACTTGTATCGAAAGGAGATTATTTAGATGAACGATATTCCGAAGGACAAACTTTTTTCGTCCGCATCACCCGAGGCCCGAGTTAACGCTATACTGATTTAAATTGCAGCAAACAAACGAAAAGCGCGAAAATAAAATAAAGCGGTTGAACGTAATTTAGTCTACTTACGAGATTAGAGGCAAAGCAAAAGGTGCGAAGGCGGAGACGAAATAAAAGGTAAGAGGTGACGCGGCGCCTAGAGGCTTTGATGGAAAGGCAAAGTAATAAATGAAGTCGATTGAAAAAAAAGTACAAAGTGCTCAAGGCAAAGTAGCAAGACGGTGCAAGTTGTATCGTCTTGCCATCTGATATTGGACTCTAGGGAGATTCGAGGCATGAAAGCCGAGCGCCTCGGACAGCGCCACGTGCACGTTCGCCGCGATAACACAGAATCGCGCGAGAACGCGGGGCTCCTCGATCGATTCCTGCTCGTTCATAGGCGCGTACCGCTCTGCTCGCCGACTGTTTGTTGAATTTTCTTCTCTTCGCTTTTCCAGCCCTCGCCTGCAAAAAAGAAAAAAAAACAGCCCTCGCCTGCACCTTAATAATGAGGATTATTATTTCTTGGGCCGCCTAACAAGTAGATGCTCTTTGACATTTCAAAACAAAAATAAACATGCAAAAGGAATAATAAAACAGGTTAAATAAAATTCAAATGAAAGCAGCTATTTTTATTGTTTAATCTACTTTTTTGTTGTGTCATTAAAATTTGATTAGATAATCTGTTTCTAAATCACGTTTATTTACGTACATATTTTTCCTAGTTCTAAACTAACGAATAATATCATTATAATATGATTAATCTTGGTGATAAATTTCTGCGAGACAAGCTGTTGAGATATTTTACATTAGAAATGTGTTAAATTAAATTCGCAAAAGTAACAGATGATAGGCCGTTGGGTGAATTAATTTCAACCGCGGGCTGCAATAATTTTGAAAGACTATCAGCAAAACAACCGACGAGGGTGTGTGGAGAATGACAAATTGATCTAGGCTAACAGTAATACAATAATTAGGCGCACGAGTTCTAGCGGGGAGGTAGTCTATGAAGCGCTTCCGTTAATGAAGGAGGCTCATGATACGCTGAACTATTCTGTTTTTCACCCCTTTGTGCAGCTGGGTGCATTATTTTAATTTACAATTTTGCAGGGGCTTATGTAAACTTATCGTTGCAGTTAATGCCAATAAGTGTAATGCTCAAGGAAATAATTTCTTGTGAAAGACTTTTATTCAAAATCTAAGTAGATAAACATTGCTTTGAAACAAGTCTCAATGAGACATTATTTAAAGTTGAAGCCAAGCCAAAAGTCACTTTGGATTGAGTAGCAGGGACGAATACGCGATATTTATAGTTGTCAAGGCTACAAATAGCTTATTTTTTCCGCGTGGAAACGTCAATTTTTTCACACAATGCCATTTGGATAACGATATTTGGAAGGTAAAAATGATGATTAAGTCGAGCTGCTTTTTCTGTCGCTGCGCGGATATTCGAAAAGTGAAACGTTCTTTTTTTCAAATTTGCTGAGAAAACTATATTTATTTTAAAACAAGCGTTTGCGTCAGTTTTACGACTTTAAATTAGAATAGTATTATTTTTAAAGAACAGGTCGTTAACTGACTTGAAAATGCAATTATTTTTGTTAGCTGTAGACTATTATCGTTAAAATTAATCTAATCTGCAAATCAAAAAATTTAAAAGAAAAATTTTGCAGCTAAAACTTTTTTTCCTTAGCTGATACTAACATTTTTCAGTACGCTTCATTTCTAAAGGAATAGGCGCAAAAGTACAAAATTTATTTCGCATGACTATTGAGCTTTCAACTTTATTTAAAATCTCACATAAACGTAAGGACAAAACAAGGTATTTTGATTTAAGAAATTTGGTCTCATAAAAAATACTTATTATTTTTCAAGTATAATAACATAATTTTATGTTTGCTTTTAAAAACTTGAATTACTTATACTATTAAATTAATTACATTTTAAATAATTCAAATTAATAAAAAATTACGCTTGTACGTATTAGTCGTAAATAGTTAAAATCAGAGTCGCGTGTTTATACTTTTTTAACAAAAGCCCCTTTTTGAATTCGTATGCAAAAATAATGTGTTTTACTAGGCATTCGTCATTTTATTTCAAAAAGTAAATTTCTCAAGTCCTTTTTAAAATATCTTTCTAATCCATAATTTTATCGTGTTTAATCTACAAAGCGTAATAAGGTATGAGCTATATGACTCTAACACTAAGTAATAAACACTTCACTTAACTCGGAGTCAATTTAATTTTGATTAATCGTAACACGTAAAAAGGAAATGCTTATATAAAAAGTTAATAATATGTGCCGTCATGAAAGGCTTTAACATTTAATAATTTTATACTTTTTATAAAATTTATCGTAATGAATTAAAATTGGGTAAAAGAAAAATTTAATTTAATGCCATTGTTATTGTCGTGAATATTTTGGAACAGTACTTTTAAATTTATTCCTTGCTTTGCTTTCTTTTTATTATTATTAATATGCAGGCTTAAAAAAAATTGCAAACGTTGCTGAAACGATACAGTTTTGCTTATTACATATTTGCAATAGACCTATAATGAAATATAAATTAAATTGGCTTTTACTTGCTGTGTCAAACGACTTCTGACGCCTGCGTGTGCAAAAATATGGGGAGCGAACTCTAAAATGAGGAAATGATGACGCCGAAGAGTTAATTCCTATTGACGCAAATTGTAGATCATAAAATTCTTCGTCAAGTTACGATGTATAGAAATATTCCTCAAAATTAACATTAAATTTTTTCGCATTCTTTATTTTTTTGGAAAATAATTTACTTTTAATATTTTTCTTCAATAGTTTTCCATTTAAAATTTGCAAAGTGTAATGTTTCATTTACGTAGAGCATTTTTTATTTGTTCATTTTCCAAGTCAATTATTATTTTTCTGGTAATATTTTTATTTAAAACCCTAATCGTAAATTATCACGTTCACCTATTTTTAATTCTTGAAATTTATTATAAATTTTATTATTTCTACATAATTTAATTTTTCGGAAAATAAGTTTTAATAATACTCCAAATAAAGTGAAAAAGATAGCAAAATATGTTTGTTTAAATGCATTCGAATGTAATCTTACATGACACAAGTAAAAGCGATAGCAAAAGTGAATCACTACCCCCTAGAATCTGAGCGGTAATAAAAAAAAAAGAAATAGAAATGTGATGGCGCAATAGAGGGTTTAATTGTTCTGTAGCGGGATGTAAGGAAATCCGGCAGGCGGAGTCTCAGCAACGACAGTGGCAGAACGCTCGATCTGCAGCAGTAGCTCCTCGCTGATGATGAAAGCTTAGGCCGGCGGGCAAAGTTACACGAGCGTGCACGCGCGCGCGCGCTCGCAGCAAGCGACATTCGACTCGAGGCCAAACTATAGCCATTGGCGAAGACTTGTAGGCGTAGATGCCAGTCGAGCGCGCGATTGGCGCGTGCTAGAGGCTCGACTGCTGTCGCCGCTCTTTCGCTCGCTTACGACGTCACTCTGACACTACGCCAGCCAAGTTAAGCATCGTTTATCTTATCTCCGCGTGCATACCCGGCTCGAGCAATAGCCTCATCGTGCAGCGGCAATGTGACTTGTTCGCTATGCTTCCATCCTGATGATTGTAAAATTTAAAATTTCGCACATAACTACAAACCCATAAATTTTATATGTACGTGTATGTATGTCGTGAATAACGCCTGATTACTGCTACTACTTTTAGCTTAAGATTAATTTTAAAAACAAAAACTTATTTTAAATTTTTAAATCTCCTGCGTGACTGGTTGAATTTTTAGACTGATCTCATCATAAATAAACTGACGACAAACCGAACTCATCTTATTATATTATAACAGAATTATAAAGTTTAAACACTACATACAAAAATAAAACAAAACTTTTTCACAGGATTTATGTTAGATTTCTAACATTACATCTTTATGAAAATGCAACGTAATAAAATAGTAGATTTTGAACAGAAGAAAGAGTCTATAAACAAACTATATATTATGATGAAAAACATTATTTTACATGTTAAAAAGAATTATTTTTTTACGTTGATGAAAGTGCAAAAAAGTAAATTCGTGCTGTTGACATAGTCGTTTGATTAATGATGGGGATAGATGTACACACATCAAGAATTTCTCGCATAAGCATCAACTTGTATTTTTTTATACGATGTACATAAAGTTCAATTTTGCCCATGATTTTTTGCAAATTTCAAATCAACACAATTTTTATTTTGAATCACGAGCATAGCATGATAAAATGCAGTTTTTATTAAACGTCTTGTTATATAACTTTTCATACGAGCAGATAACACTTCATATCAGTATTACCGTCATGATACGATTGTATTTCTTCTTGAATCGTAATTTTTATAGTTTCATAAAAAATGTATCTTCTTTATTGCGTAAACAAGACAAATACAAGAATGTATTTATTTTTTTTTTATTCCTGATAGATCACTAATAACCTCATTATTTCATTAAATTAATAGTAATTTCCGCGCAGGAATAAAGCACTTTTTATCTCTCTCACAGTCTGTTTTAAAAAGAATAATTATGAAGCCATCACTGACCTATCGATTATTAAACATTAGATTATAATTAAGGGAGGCGCTCAAAATGGATGGGTGCGGAAAATAGCGAAAAAATTCGACTCCCGGTAAAATATTGAAATGTACGTATTGTTTTTACACGTATTATTGCGAAATGTATGTTTATTCACGACAATTGAATGTTTTTATTGTATTTTTTCGCGGTAACCTTATCTAGAAAGCAATCGTATCAGAATTCAAATTTTCAAATTATTTGCGAAAAAGTATATTTATCAAACTAAAAATACAGTTAATTTATGCATTTACCACGAAAACCAATCTTTTCGGGCGCATACCACCACGAGAAAATTTAAAAAGAAAAAAAATCTCAATACGTATAAATAATCTAGACTTTAGAAGCTTTTTTCTTGAAAATCTGTTACATCATTAGGGCATAAAACGTTACACTGAGAAAAAAGTTTTTTGGAAATAGTACTTTAAATTACGAAATTTTTACTAAACTGTTTAAGTAAATCCATCACAGACTGTAAAAATCCAAAATTTTACACTTTTTTATATTAAATATTAGTAGTTATCTGGTAAATTTTACTATTATAGCTTTAAAATTTTTACAAATATACTTATAATTTTTCAAAATCGAGGGGATAATTTTTATAAGACAGCTTAGTAATTTTTACTGATACTTTATCTCCTTGAATAAACTTGGATGGGTGATGTTTAAAAAAAAATTTTTAAATCAAGTGTGATATATTTTTTTTCTTAAAATAATAGGGAAATTTTACTATACATATAAAAGTAAGAAATTCTAATTTTCACAGCGTGTGGTTGGGTTACGAGGACAGTCTAGTAAAATATACGTAATTTAACAGTAATATTTTTAAAAACCTATTCCTCACTATAGTTGTTGTTTTCTCAAAACTGAAATCAATTTATTTTCCTGAATATCGAAATAGATTGATATTCGTAGAGAGCGGCGTTATCATTTTATAGCTGCAGATTACCTTAATAAACTCGTTTTTCTCACTAACTAATGAAAATCAGAAATGTCATTTAGCTCAGTGCATAATATTTTGAGCATTTTTTATATTTAATTAAGAGTACTTCTCCATTTAAAAAATTGAGAAAAACGCTAGTACACTAAGAAAAATCGCTCAGTAAAAATTATTTTCATTCTAGCAAAAATTACTATAATTTTAAAAATAATTTATGATTTACTAAGGAAGTTCATTATTCACATACATTTACTTTTTTGTCAATCGAATTTCGATTCATCAAATTTCAATTAAATTTTAAATTAATTAAAGAATAATTAATGTGAAAGAAAAATTTCGTTAGTAAATAATTTTTGCACCATCGGGGATTCGAACCTGCAACCTTCCTACTACAGAGCTGACGTTGTAGTCACTGACCCACGGAGACCTATGACAGATTGAATTTGAATGTTGCACTCGTTAAATAACGAATTATCATTTTTATTTATCTATTTCATATGTATGCTTCAATGCTTGAATCCTAGCAATTTTTAGCAATCGTAAAAATACTTGATTTGCAGTTGCTACATCGGTGCCCGTAAGATACGTATACTAATTCGCGCGGAATGACTTTGGCGCGAAACCGGCGGAACATAACCTAACTTTATTTTCGTTTCAATTCAAGTAAAAAGTGTTAGGTTTCTTGTAAATTTTACTATAATGCATAGGAAAAATAACGAAACTGATGTAGCAAAATTTGGGTGTAGTGAAAATTTAGTAGATTACTGCCCTGGTGCGGGAGGTGTGTTGCGCCTCACCCGAAGGTTGTTCTCCCGAGCGAAGCGAGGGAGAACATCGGGTGAGGTGCAAAAA
>JAPYYQ010003441.1:0-12346 GCA_030522585.1 Anagyrus pseudococci
TTTAGGGCCCAACTTGTGGGGCCTGTAGGCCCCGTAAACTTGAGAATTAGCACTTACAAAAAAATACGGGTCTTTTATTTTTCGGTATAGAATAACATCGAAAATTCAGCAAAATCGCCGGGGTACACCTTGAGGTGTTTCCTTGTTAGAACCCCCGGCAGGTGCAACGTTACAAAGCAATAACAAGACTGAGAAATATAATAAAAAAGAAATAACAAAATAATAAAATCAATAATAACAAAATTAATAGCAACAAAAACGTATTCTAAGTAGTAGCAACAGAGCTGTAACCAGAAAGGAAGTAGGGGGATAGTAAAAGAGTGGTAAATGTCTATGCAGATGTTAATTAGGGGGGTGAAGTAGTAGAAGGGTTATCGAGGAGGTAGGCGAAAAGGGAAGCCTTTAATAAAGAGAGGGAAGAGGATTCTCTGATGACAGGAGAGAGAGCGTTCCAGTCATAAGAGGTGGAAACATGGAATGAGCGCTGAAAGAACGTAGTACGGAAGGGGGGTATAGAAAGAGGTGGTCTGGAACCCCGTCATGGCCTCGAGGATGTATTCGCAATAAAGAGAGAGGCGAGGTAAGAGGGAGAAGAGGAGTTGATGATAGAATAGAGGGAAGAGAGCGCAAAATATTTCCTGCGGTCCACCACCGTAAGCCAATCCAGCTGAAGCCGTCGAAGGCCATAAATGAAATCAGGTCACGCATGCGGCTGGTGCTCCTGGCCCTACCATATCTCCTGCTGTCATTTGACCAGCGTTTTTGATAACCATGACAGGATGGCCAAGGCACCTCCTGCAATAGATTCTTCCTCTGGTCTTCGTGTCTGCTTCCTTAATTCCAATTCCCTTAAAGCTCATACTGAGCAACTCCGTCGTTTTCTTAACTCTCACCCACTTTTTAATATCATCGTCATTACTGAAACTTGGCTTAATCTCCTAGGACAGCTGAGTCGGCTAGCCGACTCAGCTGTCTTGTAACGTGGCGATCTGCTGGGGGCTCTAAGTCCCAGCTCTCCCGAACGTCCCGTTAATACCCGACTCGTCGTTCTTCGCTACGAGGAAATATCCGCGAAATTAGACGTCCACCGATCGTGGCGCGACTAAATAAGGACACTCTTTATGGCTTAGTTTATCGTCAAAGGGACGTTTTTATTTCTCCTATGAGTTCTCTGGAAGGCCCAAGCGACGATGGCAGCTCCGGCCGGCAGCGGCAGCTCCGGGGCTTGGACAGCTGTTGGACAGGCGGCTCGCAGTCGTCGTGGCGGCAGCTCGGGCAGCTGCGACCTCCGGCTCGTCCAGGTAGCTGGGGCTCGAACGGGTCCTGCTGGGCTCTCTCTCTTTTGTCGGCCTGCTCTACTCGTCCTCGCGACCGCAGTTCCGAGTCTCTGAATTTCTCTTCTCAAGCGGCTTCGCACGTACGCTCGGTCGGAATTCTCTCGCTCAACTAACTCGCCGATCGGTGAGGGCGCTCTCTCGCTCTCGTCGCTCCTCGGGCCACTCGGCAATTTTCGCCGACGCTCGGATATAGACGCGGACACACACACACACACACCATGACAAACAAAATTTTTGAGGAGCTCATCACAGTCTCTCTGGATGGCTATACTCTGCTCCGCAGAGATCGCAAAGCGTTAGAAGGAGGGCCGCGCTTTACGTCCACTCCTCGTTTTCGGTCACGTATCTCTGCTCTTCTAATGGTGTTTGGTCTGGTAAGCCGGGAGTCCCGGAATAACTTTGTTGCGATTTTAGGCCTAAGGGGCATTCCCCAATATTTCTTCCAGTAGTCTACCGTCCTCCTCATGCCCTCTTCATCGCCGACAGTAGTTTCATTGCGGATCTCTGCGAACACATGCATAGGTACATCACAAAAATAATACTTGGGGATTTTAATGCGGATCAACTCTCCTCGAGTGATGATGCTGCTTTTATGCGGGGCTTCATGTGTAACAACTCTCTGCAGTAAGTTCCGCATGGATCCACGTATGTCTCTTTTAGATAGGAAACCTGGGTGGACCTATGCATGGTAGACTAGTGTGATCGTGTCTTAAGCTATTGGAAAACAGATCAACCTTTTATTGCTGGGCACAGACTTCTCATGTTCGCCCTGGATCTTGCCGTGCCCAGTGTCCGGTTCAGCCCATTTCGTTTCAGAGACTTCAAAAGCATGAACACTGACGCTTTGATTTCTTTACTCAGTGATTCTCTGGCTGTATATAGAGCGGCGGACTCGCTCGAGCAGAGGGTTTCTTCTATTTCGTTGGCCTGTAACACCGCGATTGAGGCTGCTTTGTCCATTAAAACGGTGTACAGGGGGGGCAGGTGGAAATACCCGTGGTTTACCCCAGAGTATGCTGCCTTGGTTCGTGAGCGCGATCGACTGTATAGGCTGTGGGGTCGTACCCGTACCGA
Organism: Anagyrus pseudococci; assembly: GCA_030522585.1. Classification (NCBI taxonomy): domain Eukaryota; kingdom Metazoa; phylum Arthropoda; class Insecta; order Hymenoptera; family Encyrtidae; genus Anagyrus; species Anagyrus pseudococci. Next base: position 2,412 of record JAPYYQ010003441.1, read on the forward strand.
CCACGATCATGATCGCTACATTAACGCACGTGAGGTGGCCCACTTCTCCTTGGAGATGGGTAAACAATGCTATTATTAGAGTCGCCTGATTGGTCTCACAGATCCTACTGCGATCTGGCGTGAGCTTACAAGTCGAGCTGAGACTTGTACTCACGACAAGTGGCGGTTATGTATTTCCCACGGCTGAGTCTGTGGTGGAAGCGCTGTTTTATATTGACAGCTTGACCTATGATAAATGCTTCTTTTTTAGAGAGATTTATGATGCTGACGTGGTCTCTGTAGTTCTTAGGCCAGAGGCCCGGACGGCATACCCCTGTGTGTCGGTGAAAGCGCCTTACCTTATATCTGTTCTGTTCTCCGTAATGTATTCAACAGCTCTCTCCGTTCATCAGAGTTTCCGTTGCAGTGGAAGAGATCACTGGTTATTGCTATAAAAAAGATAAAGGATCCTAGCTGTCTGAGCGACTACGGGCCCATATCGCTCCTCTGTCTTTTGTCTAAAGTATTGGAGTTGTTGGTTCACCGCCAAATGTCAGCCTACCTTGGGGAGGCAGATCTTTTGAATAGTAAACAGACTGGTTTTCGTAAGGGTCACAGCATCCAAATGCTCTCCTCAAGCTGACAGATTATCTGAGGAGTGCTATGGACAGGCGCCACGTCAACCTTCTGCTACTTTTTGACTTCAGCAAAGCGTTTGACTCAGTCATACACTGGGTAGTGTATGAGTAGGATTATACACTCTTTGATGTATACTCTGTACTTTTTTAGAAGAAGTACCAATTTCGCCATGCGCAAGCACCTCATTCAGGCTCTCCTCTTCTCCATGCTTGACCACTGCATTGTAGCCCTGTGTGATATAACTAACGAGCTTAATACGAGGCTTAAACGTCTGCTTAACTCCGCTGTTCGCTACGTGTTTAGCCTCCACCATGAGGACCACGTTTCCCCAACCAGAATACAGCTGGGTGGCTCACTACTCACGATCGCCGACGTTACTTCAAGCTATCTCTTCTTTACTCTATCTTTAACACATCAGCTCCTATTTATCTTCATAGCCTCTTCTGCTCCAACGGTTTCTCTCGACCTGCGAGAGGAACCACTCTCCCCGCTTTCCGCTCCACCTTCCTCCATGTCTCTGCCTTTTATGACTGGTATGCTCTCCCTGTAGTATTGCGAGATTCTCCTTCTCTCTCATCCTTTAAATACTCCTTCTTTCGCTTCCTCTTTTCCTCTGATGTCTGACTTTTCCCTCCATTTCCACTTCCCCCTCTGTTACTGCAGCCGCAGTTTTTCACCTCCTCTTATTACTATTTTTTATCTTGTTATAATATTCTTAACCCTTTATATTTCTTTTTGTATTTTTGTTAAATGCCTTAGAGATTATCGCCACTACGCTTTTCAATTATTTCTTATTATTACTACTGTTAAAACTTATTTTTATTTTTTGTTACTATTTTTTATAAATTTTATTTTTTTTCTAGCTCGACCCGTCGTCTGCAATAGCTGGTCACACGCGCAGTGTTCGTATTTTCAGTAGAATTTTCTACTCAATATAGATACTACTGAGTAGAAAATTCTACTGAAAATACGAACACTGCACACGCGCTCAAACTCGGCCACAGCCTCTGTTTCGTTGACAATGAAGAGACTCCAATACTTCTGTACATGAAGCCACCAGCACTCTATCAGGTGAGGATCTACGCCTGCAGCGCATCCTCAATAAACTCGAGGCGTTTGACTTCGGCAAATGAAGCAGGCTTGACCAGCTTGATCACCTTGAGAAGATCAGGGCGAGCATTAGCGCCCTCCCGTCACTTATCGAGATGGTAGAGCAGCATGAAAGGGAGATTGCTGTGCACGGAGAAGTGCTATCTGCTTATGAGACGCAGCTAAGTAGGATCGGAGAGGAGCTGACCAGACTGGACAAGAGGCTTGGGGAGGTTGCTGCTGCTAGAGTGTCGGCCAAGGATGAGCGCCTCGACGCCCTTCTGATTGAAAATAAGCGTGTGCGTGAGGAGGTCTCTCGACTTTGAAGGTAGCAGCAGTCATAGGAGGCCCTATACTAGCTGATGTCACTAATCTGCGCTTGTTGGCTGCGGTCTATCTACCGCAAGACGCCGATATTATTGCAGTCAGAGCGCTTCCTGCTAGGGCCAAAGCCGATCCTATGGCACCACTGGATGCTGCATCTGTCTCTACCTCTACCTCCGCCTCTGCGGATGGCCCTCGCACTGCTGCCCCGTCGAACCAAATGATCGTCAACCTAGTCTTCTCATCTCTGGCGCAGCAGGTTGCGGACAACAAGGTTTCCAAGAGCGGGTTGAGACTTACGGATATAGATGCTGCTGTGCGCAGGGGAGCAAGGTTTCCGGACTCACTGGACTCGGTGTAGCTCAACATCAATTTAAAATTCTTTCTGCCGCCGGATGTGTACAAGATGAGACTGAGGTTCCGCTGCCAGGCTTAAGAGCTTGGCTTTCAACATTTCGTGCGTTTCGGCCGCATCTTTGTTCGTCGTAAAAAAGAGACGAAACTTGTTCCCATTGATGACGTTTCTGATTTTAAAAATTTTTTGCGAGGGCTGCAGTAGCTCCTCATTCCCCTCATTTTCACTTTTATTCTGCTCTTCTCTCTCCTTCTACATCTTCTGTTTCTCACAACTCTTGCTCTCTCTCCCCTCTTCGTTCTTCGCTCCCCCCGCTCTTCGTTCTGATGAGTAGCGCTGCAGACAGCTTTTTTTTTAGCATTGTGGTAAAACTTCATGAATTTTGAATTGTGTTAATTTTTTTGATTTAACTTTTTTACTTTGGTTTTGTTATTTGCTTTTTTTATTTTACTTTTTTATTTTACACCCTTGAAGTTTTACTTTTGCAGCCTGTCCCGTGACAGATTTTTTATTTTTTTTTATTTTTCTTTTTTTTTCGATTTTTTTTACGAAGCGTTACATAAAAATCTGTCGTTTTTTCAAGTGAATGCCCCCATTGCCCGCCATAAAGAACTTCGTTCTAAAAGTCGGAAATTGTAAAAACGAACTATGCCAACAAATTCTACGGAAAAAAAACGAGACGAACATGTAGAGTACATTTTTTTGATCCCAGTCGTTATTTTGTTCATCATTATAGAATATAGCACATTGAAAAAATTATAGTTACTGTTATATAATTTCAAACTTTTAATTACGATAATCATCGACATTATTTCTCCAAATTATTGTTATCCTTTTTTTTACCAGCGGATAAAATCATTGAAAAGAATGAATACAAGCAAGCATTAGCGAGCAAGGATTATAGTCCAGAAAACGTAGTCTTAATCTTGCATGGCAAGCTGCGCCGTTGAATACCTGGTGTCTTACTAAACCAACCTCGCTGAATAAAATAGGAAAAAAATTGTGACTATTGCAAAAAGTACTAAAAATGAATTTGAAAGTTTGTTTTCTCGTATCTCAAGAATCAGCGAGGTCGAATAAGTAAGTCAAGGTATTCATCTGCGCCGCTTTTCATGTAGGGCTACGTTTCCTAGACTATTAGTAGCTATTATATATATTAGGTACTTTTTAAAATATTAAATATTTTTAAAATTAATTAGCGATAATACCAATAATTTGTAAAAAAATTTCTTTTTAATTTTAGGTTTTTCAGTTGCGATTCAACAAAGATCACAGAGTTCGTGAAATTAGAAAACTTCTCGACTCTTCTAAACCTATTAAAATATCCATTCCTCAAAGACCAGATGTTAGTGATCATGAATTCATAGAAGAACAAGAGAAATTTTTATTGTCTTTGTGTACACGAACAATGGCCCTCCCAGTTGGTAGAGGAATGTTTACTTTAAGAACTTCTAAGCCTATAAATACAGAGCAGTTACCTATACCACAACTCTGCTTAACAGGTAATAGTTTATTATTGGTAATTCACAGGAAAAATAATATATACAAGAAAAGGAATAGTTGCATACCTACGTCAAAAAAATAAATAAGGTCTCATATTTCACGCATCTTGTTATCCCAGGCGAAGCCGAGGGTGACAAACGTGAGACCTGAGGCTTTTTATCGTGGCTGTGATGCGTATATGATTTTTTATATTTGCGGCGCACAATGGACAGAAATATTAGAAAACACGCGCATTGTAAATATAATAATCGATTTTTTTATAGAATAAAATAAATGTATTCATTGTTTTGATTTCATTGAAATTTCAATAAGTTCTTAACTTCTTGATTTAATTCCGCTTTATTTGGCTCTTTATTAGGGGAGATTACGGTTACTGAGGCGCCACTATTTGACTACTGGGGGTTGTAGTACCAACTTAAACTAGCATTTTTCCAAATGGAACCATGGTCCCATCTTGCTCGGTACGTGAGTTACAGCGCGCTAAAAATTAATATCTTGAATTCTTAATTATTTAATATAAATTAATTGCGTTATCTAAATAACTTGAAAAAATATATATATATATATATTTATGTATTTTTCGACAGAGAATCTAAATTTGTTGTCAGACTTTGTAAAAAATATAAAAAACCGTGTTTTTAAAAAAATACCGATAAACGATTTTTGAAGGTTGTAGGAGTGAAAATGATTTTACTTGATAAAAGATTCTGATACTAGAGAAAAAAACAAGCAACTTTGCCCTAAGAAGCATGTCGCTATCTCTTTTCGTTTTTTGATTATAGAGTGCCAAAGTCTTGGGTGTATATAATCATTATTTTAATACATAAAACCAATAAAAATGTTATTGCATGTTGTTTAGCGTTACCCAGAATGCACCACGGGGAGGTAAACCTGCCTTGCATTCCATGTGTATGTTTGTGCGTGTGTGCGTGTGTGTGTATTTGTGTGTGTGTGTGTATGGGAGGGACAGACTGTCTAGTAAACTAGTTCGTCTGTATCGTCATTGTCGTCACCGTTCTCGATCTCTTCATCAATGGTTGAAAGGCGTTTTGGCACAAAGTCTTCTAAACCCTCAGACTTCACCGTAGGAGGATCTATCGCCTTTAACTCCAAACCTACACCTTGCATAGTATTGACGAAATCGGGGTAAACTTTTTTAATATCGAGCAGAAATTGCATGATCTGAAAGCCCTTCTCATGCTTGAACTCTTTTTCAAGACAATTCTGTCGATACTGAAAAAGAACCATGTACTGATGAAGGAGGAGCTTGGCTGACTTTCGGCATAAGATCGTCTTTTTCAATAGTTGACTCTGGTTTTCAAGATCGTTTATGGTGTTCGTCGGGTCTGTTTCATTAACGTATTCATCGATACTATGGTTCGTCTTAAGTTGGCGGATCGTATCGGCGAACATACTGTCCACATTGTTATATTGTTTTGCACTATCCATGTAGATGCGGGTGGTATTGGGATCTACGTACTACTTAATGTACGGCCATAACTCTACTTTACTTTTGGCATTAACCCGAAAAAAGATCGTCATCTGCTCGGTAATACGGCCCCTGTTATACTTAGGTTTCGTAAGAAACATTTTATCGATTTGGACAGACTTGCTCTCGCCACCACACGGAAAGATCTAAGCACCGCTAGGGACAGTGCGTACACACTTTCTCTCAGCGTGCACGCGCAGGTCTCGCGTCGATGTAATACAGGCAACCTAACCCTGCTTACATCCGACTGGGCGCTGCTTACACCTCCAAATCAAGTGTATGCACCGCGATTTCACGTGCCGCACATTATGTCGAGACTCACGTTTCTCGACTTCGAGAGTCTCGAAGACAAAGTGCGTGCACGTCAATTGCGGTGCATAAACTTGATTTGGAGGTGTAAGCAGCGCCCAGTCGGATGTAAGCAGGGTTAGATTGCCTGTATTACATCGACGCGAGACATACGCGTGCACGCTGAGAGAAAGTGTGTACGCACTGCCCCTAGCGGTGCTTAGATCTTTTCGTGCAAGTCGGAAGTTGACGTGTGAAGCGACGACTTCCGTACAGCCATCGCTTTGTCGCCACGAGAGAATGTGCTTCGGAAAAAAAACATGAAAAACATATAAAAGAACAAACGAGAAAAAAAATCAACTAATAATTTTAAAAATGTAAAATTAATAAAAAATAAAGAAACTCTATGCACACCTCGTCGGCCTCGGTGACTCGCATCTTCATCACGAAGAAAATGATGACGGTCAACATCTCTCGAATCTCGAGACGGCATTAAGTGCCATCGAAAAACGTCCCGCTCGATGGGTTTATGGGACGATGACACGACGATGAGCCCATTTTTTTGTGCCTCGGGATGCACATCGCCAAGTCTATCCAAGGCTTGCGTTTTTCTTCTCCTGGATGACCATGGGTAGTTCACAGCAAAGCGGGGGCGTCGAAGCTTTCGAAAGAGTGAAGCCGATTTCTTCAAGAAAAGCGATGCTGTTTTCATTCGTATCTACCAAACCATGGAAGGAGTGGAGATACCAAAAATTCGCTAACTTTTGGTACAAAAACGGGTGGTTAGACATTTTCACAACAAAAATTCACAAAAACCCTTTAGCTGTTTATGAACTGAGCAAAGGTACTGGCGAAACCGTTTTTTCAACAACCTTATCTTAACTCTCTTTTTTAAACATTTGAATTTGTTCGATCTATTCGAACGCGCATCATGATAATAGAGAATCGCGTTTTAAAAAGAAAACTGACAAACGAAAATTCATTTTTGTAACAGATAATTTTGAAAAATAATAATGAAATATTTTGCAAAAAAAAATCATAAAAAATAAAAGTGACCCCGTCTATATTGTGAGATTACATATAGTGATCGGGGGGAAAATCTAGATCAACGTGTTACATCGGGAGGCATAGGGATTGTTAATGTTTAGAGGGGGTCTAGGGCGCGAAGCCCCATGGCGGGGGGTGAGGAGGGGCGAAGCTTCCCCACTACACACTATAATCGGTAAACCATTAAAAAAACAACGTCAACTCATAAATACCGCATGTAAAAACATCATAGAAGAGCCTTGTTTTTTGACGCTCTATAATTAAAAAACAAAAATAGATAGCGACATGCTTCTTTGGGCAGAGTTGCTTATATTTTTTCTCTAGTTTAAGACTCTTTTGTTTAAAAAAAACCATTCTCTCTCCTACAGCCTTATAAAATCGTTTTTCGCTATTTTTTTGCTAAAAAAATCAATTTTTTATTTTTTTCGCTATCAAAAATTTTTTTTGCCAATTCTGATAACAGAATTAGATTCAGCGTTGAGTAATACATTGAAATATAAATTTTCAACTTATTTTAATATCGCTTAAAATTTATATTAAATAAACAAGTTTTTAAAAAGTTAAGCTTCAGCGTTCTTCTTTTCTATTAAATAAATTATTCTTCTTTTATATTAAATAAACAAGTTTTTAAAAAGTTAAGCTTCAGCTTCAAAGTTAACTCGCGTATCGAGAGAGATGGACACATGGTTCTATTTGAAAAAATACTAGTTTGGGTTGGTACTACAACCCCCACTAGTCAAATCGCGGCGCCCCAGTAACCGTAATCGTGCTCTTTATTATTTAGTCTTTTTTTTTTGTCATTATGTAAATCATGAATAAAAATTATTTTTTATTTTTAATGTAATTAAAACATATATTACTTCATCAAGTAGCGCGGCAGCGCCATGAAGGCAAGTTTGGAAAACAAACGAGCCTATGGCGCTCGCGACACTATATAGCTTAATATTTGTAAAGTTCATTTTGCTAAAACGCAAAATATTGCTTTTCTTATGAAAATTAACGAGATTTTTATTAAATCCTTATATTTTAAGCATAAAATTTCATTTGAAGTCGTTATTTTTTTGGGTAAATACTAGCTTTAATAAAAAAAGTTATAAATTTTTAGGTGTAATTGATTAAAACACTTTCTTAATCTTTTTCTTTTTCCCGGTCGATCTCACCAAAGTGGTCTCACCCTAAAGTTAGCTACTTACGCTTTTATGCGTACTTTCTTAACCCATTAAATCCTGAGCCGAAACCAGAGGAGGTACAAACGATCTAAAAGCTGGAAAGGTGCCAAGGGCGAAAAAATACCCTTGTTTTTTGTTTTTCATTTGCATTTGTTTATAATAAATTGTTTAAACAATTAGAATCGAAAATCGGAATTTTAAAATTCTGACCACGGCAATCGATTCTACGCGAAAAATCATGAAAAAAGCTGTTTGTTATTCTTCGATCAAAGTGCAATTTGTTAGTGAAAAATATAAATAAATAAATAAAGCTCGAAATACTGGACTCTAACCCTGCTAAATCTTGAGCTAAAACCCAAGCAGATACGAACGATCTGAAAGCTGGAATGGTGAATTTTGAAATTCCGATTTTCGAATCTAATTGTTTAAACAATTTGTTATAAACAAATGCAAATGATGAACAAAAAACAGGGGTATTTTTTTTCGCCCATGGCACCTTTCCAGCTTTCAGATCGTTCGTATCTGCTCTGGTTTTAGCTCAGGATTTAATGGGTTAATCTGACGTATACTTATTTATTCTACATTAAATAAAAATTTATATAACAGTAAAATGTTTAAAGAAAGTATTAAAATCTTAACATAATTTTATCATTTTCTTTCAGCTTACGTTAGAACTTTGATCCCCTCCACGACAGCCTTCAACCGAACGTATCGTGTCCAGCTGTCATGGGAGTTCTAAAACCTTTTCCATACTTTGCTTTCCTACCTACCTAACCATCTGAGCTACTAGACTTCATGTTTTCGGCTTTTTACACCTCAAACTAGTCGCAGTGCGTTCGAAATCTGACTATTCTAACATCCCTGTCAGGGATACATATATTGCAAATTTCCGCAACACCTACGTCGCAGAAAATTCGCATGTGGGCATCGATCGTCAACCCGTACCGCCGGGGTCCCGTGTATCAATCGAACCCACGACCCCTCGAGTCGACGTAGTTCTGAGGCAAGGACGCTAGCCACTGAGCTACGCCAGCTCTTTGTACCAGCTTAGCTTAAACAAAGGGATATAATTTATGCTTTGCCACGTGCAGTAACTATTACAGAATGCGTATGATTTTTTTTAAAGAGATATCTTATGAAAATGAGGCCATGGTTTGTAGGAAAAAATAGTCACTTTGGTGGTGATTATTATCGAATAAAAAAAAGTCGCCACCAAAGTGACTATTTTTTCCCACAAACCATGGCCTCATTTTCACGAGATATATCTTGAAAAAAAATCATACGCTTTCTGTAATAGTTACTGCACGTGGCAAAGCTTGAATTATTAATAATAAACTCAAAACGCTGACTAGAGGGCGCTGAGGGCTTGACCAGAACTCCAAGAGATTGGGGAATCAATACGGCGCAGAACATACGCACGATAGCAATAGTTTGTACATGTGTCTGTTAAAATAAATTTTTATAGATTTTAGTTCGCATTAAGTAATTGACTTTTTTTTTATGGTGGTCCAAAAAAGGGATAATCGCTTCGCGACCGTAAGGTCAGCGGACACACGCGGAAGGCCGAGACCTTACCACGTGGGGCTGCATCACTCCCCGTGTGCCCTTCAGTTAGGCGAGCCTCAGCTTGGGGTGAGTTGGTAAACCAGCATACCAGAAGAATCAGTCGCAGCCGTCGGGCTAAACCCCCGCTCCCCTGGTCCCCGGGTAACGACCGCCGGGGCGGCGCATTCGGAGAACGGGGAAGCGTACATCCACCTTATTCACCTCCCAGCCCGGAACCGTTTTTCACATTACTTCAGTCTGGGAGGCGGGTCTAGGCCTAAGGGCCGTCTTTTCTAGTGACGTGACTGTTCTACATCGTTTTTTAGCTTTCCAAGCATCCATCAGCCTTTTTGGCTTTCAGGATCCTGGAGACGTAGCCTGTCATGAGGTTCCATGTCCTTCTGCCTCGTAGCATCAGGGGTACCACGTTGTCTGGGGTCAGGGGAGACCCTAAGAGGGTCTCCGTTCTGTCCCGGTCAGCCGCCCAGCGAGGACACACGAAGAAAGT